>VSDK01009366.1:0-11946 GCA_009767595.1 Symbiodinium kawagutii | reverse complement strand
GGGACCCTCCCCCCGCCAGTGGCAGCACTCGGCCTTCAGTTCCTGAGCCTTCGCAACCTCCATCATCGGCAGCTGCAAAAGCGAAAGCTACACCTACTGAGGAACTTCAACGACCTACTTGGTGGAGAGGCCAATGGTGGCTGATGGATTCGCATGGTGAATGGATCCCCAGGCCAAAGTAGTTGTGCCGTGTCTCCATTTCATGGGTCAAACCCAACACACGCAACCTTCAACGGTTTGCCAAGGGTTAGTTCCCGATTTCGATTGTAGCGCATGTCAGCAATTTGCAAATTAACTCATTGCTTTTCTTTGCCTCATTCTACTTTTGTTGCATGTTCCCTTCATTGTGGTGGAGAGCAGTCATCGCTCATGCCGCAGTCGTCCGGCACTCCACGATGAGGGGGGTGTAAAATCACACCACACGAAACATGCATGTATAATAGTATGCTACCATAGCGTGTGAGGCTCAGGAAAAGGATGCGCTAGCTCGCCCCGTCCGGTGTCTCACTAGCTTAACGGTTATACTTAACATTGTTTGGGCTATCTACCCCATAAGTGGTTGAAGCCTGAAAATACAATCACTAACCATCATCCATGTCCATCATTGATGACCATCATGAACAACAACCATTCATGACATTACCAACCCTCATTGATCAAAATGTTCGCCTAGCTGCGCAGGAAAGGAGATCTGGAAGACGCTTCCGGACTGTTGCAGGGGTTCCTTCAGCGATGGTGGCGCTGGATTGTCCGGCAACAAAGCTTCCCGGTTGTAATGGGAGGACGCTCGTATTTAGGGCTACTGTATATGTCAACGGGATGCTGGCAATCGCTGCCTATAGGTTGGACTACCAAGAGATATGCTGATTGATTTTTGAGGAAAATTTGGCTTTTTGTGTCAGGCCATTGGTGAATTTGCTAGTGAGCCATCCAAAATGTGTGTTTGTTTCTATTTGTTTGGGAGATGATGCGGGGCACCCATTCTCAGCTGCACCACAATGAGCGTTGCAGCCGGGCCATGTTGGACAGGGCGATGCGCAGTTTGTTCTGGGCACGTTGGTCCGCTGGTGCTCTGAGGTCTATACTTGCAGCAATTTTGGCAATAACACGGGGGCCGAAGCTGGTCAGCACTTGCCATGGAGATGGTTCAGCCATGTTCAGCCTATTCTTGCTGGATTTTGATGGTGATTTATGCCGACGGCCATTCTTTGTGTTCACCTGTGCAGGTTGAGGTTGATTTCCTGTTGGATGTTGAGGTTGCATCACTGCGAAGTACACCTTTGGTTGTTCCAGGTGAACAGCCGAAATGAAATCTGATAACAACCCAACTGATGACTTTTGACTTTCATAAATGTCGACCCACTGGCGAGGAACCTGGTTTCCCATTGGGGGGCTTGGTTTGATGGGAGGCAAGGGATCAGGCACAACGTATGCGTGTAGCCGTCGGAGAGTTGATTTGCCATGCGTTCAGGCGTTCGGTGTCAAACATCCTGAGACTAAAGGGATCAAGAAATCAGTTGAAAGATATTGGAAGACACCAATGGGCTCATGGATGTCAGGGCTCCGTGCCCTACCATGAGCGCAGTGACTCAGGAGGGAACCACTGGGATAGTTCGAGCCTTCTACTTGTCCAATGGGACAGAGGCATGGTACAAGGCTTCGTTGCGAGCATGGGAAGGAACGAACCCAGAGCCAGCCATGGGATTCACTGAGACCCACCAGCTGTCAAGAAAGCCATGAGCAAAGGAGTCAGGTTTTTGCCAAGCGCGTTCATCATTGATCACTGAGGTTAGCCGAAAACACAGTGATTTGGTAACTTTGACGAAAGAAAGGGAAGCCAATGAATCCTGGATCGATGTACCACAGATAGCCATGGAGAACCAATGCTGATTGGGTATGCTTCGTTGCTGAAATCATCGCTGAGTTGGCAGTACTAGTTGGGACCAGGTCAGGTTGGTGGCCGTGCGGCGAAAGCGACAGCTATGGATGCCCACGATGGTTGGTTTTACACATGGTTAAGATGGTTGAAGTATGTTCAAGCATTGAACCGACCATTTCATTTTCAATATGATTGTTGTGGATTTTTTGCATGGCTGTTTCCAAACATGTGGTTTCATCAGCACTTGAAATGATATAGCTCAGCCAAACGCCAGAAGGCAGTGCCTTCTACAGTGCTCCGATCAGCCCCACTGCGGCCAGATAACTATGATGCCTTGCAACACCTATCCTTCTGCTGCTCGGTTTAATGCTGCTGGTTGGTTGGGGTTGGCTAAGCTTGCAAACTGCTTGATTGGTCGATTGAGTGATCGCAGTTCGTTATTGTGAATATGGACTTGTTCACGGTAGCTGTCAAGGTCGAGTTGTTTGAAATTGCAACCTGTGAAAAACCTATGATTTACAGAAATCTAAAGATGTAAATAGACGTATACGTGGCTGTTCACTGACCGTTGGGTCCGGAGAAGGATATTTTCATGCAGCATTATCGGTAGGTCTAAGATTGATCCAAGATCAAGCCTACAAAGAACTGGGTTGTGTCCTTGGTTGTGGCCTTGGTTGGGGCCGTGGTTGTGGGTCCCACGGGCAGCTGTCATTGCCGTGGTGAGCCACTGATACGAACCCCTCCCAGCTGGGCACTCCCGGTGAAGCACCTCAGAGCCGTTGACTGAGGTGGGTCACGTGGCCAATGTCGATGAACTGGCCGTAGTCGTGGCTCCTGGTTCCTTCATGGGAACCGAGTGGCTGGGTTGCCACGAGGTGGTCTCCGGTTAAAACAATGAGCAAACTTGGTTGAGCATGGTTGGGTTTCTGGCTTTGGCTTGGTTGGGGGTGAGCGGCTTTTTCCCAAACTTGGAACTTCATTTTCCCCAAGAAACACACACAAAAAAAGAAGTGGAATCAAGGGAAGAAGGGTCAGGATAGTTGCTTGGGTGAGCGCCACTGGCCCATGAGTTTTTGTGGCTGGACTGAGGAACCTTCATGCGGAGGTTCTGGCTTTGAGCGCGGCCACAGGACCTGACCATGGGCTTCAGGGTATCAAGGGACCTTCCCAGTTTGAAAGGAATGTTAATGGTTCAGTCGTTACTCAATAGTTGATCGATAGTTGATCAGTGGTCAACTGACGGTTAATGAAAATGGATGAAGGTGGTGAATCAATATGATACATGATGCCAAACGCATTGAGATTTTGTTTCAAATTTCTTGGCGCGATCCTAGTCATCCAATCAAAGAACTCTGTGCCACCCCTTTGCCCAGAGATCCATTTTCAGGCATCGGTGAATCTTGACAGCTCACATAGGAAGTGACTACTGTATTAGTAAATCCCCCTCATATTTTGGTTGGGCTCCCCAGTGAGACGCTAAGAAAACCTTTGAAGAAGCCTTCCCACCAAGAAAAAAGGCAAGACAACTCCAGCACTTCTTCAGCTCTTCAGGAGACCAGCTTTGGCGCCATGTCGTGCCGCCGTACAGTGGTCCCGTAGGTATGGCATCAGGAGATTTGGCCCACTACGTTGCCTCCTACTCCATTTGCTTGCCAGTGCCTGGGATGACATAGCCGTGATGGGAGTCCACTACTCCGGGCCCCAAGGAAAACTGGTTGGTGGTTTCAAACATTTTGTTTTTTTCACGAGTAGTTATGAACAAATGGATACAAATGGTTGGTTTACTAATATTTTTTCGCAGGGGTTGGAACCACCAACCAGAAAACTACTTGCAAACGAAGAAAAGCAGTGTGAAGGGGTTGGAATGAAGGAGTCACCGTGGACATTGATTCGTTTATTGGTTACTTTGTCTTGGAGGTAACCAAGGATTGCGATGAGTTTGCAGTTGTCTAGGTACTGGCCAAGCGCATGTCCGACACTCGCCAAATTCACTACCTCAATCCTTAGGAGGAAAGCAAATCAATGAGAACTCAAGTTCGGATGTTTTGGGATGGGTACATTCTCTGGGTTGCAGCCAAGTGTTGGCCGGCGCGTGGCGAAACTAGCCACCCTTGATTGCTGAAGAAATTCAATGTACCCAGATCTACCTATGTGTTTAAGGTGGGGCCCTAGAGCGAGGAAGCACACAGCTTTCCTTAGCTGCCATATTTGATGGATGTTGATGCCGAGTTGATGCTATCCTGTGTTTGTTGGATTAGATTGTGTCCCATCCTGCAGCGTCATGGTGCAAGGCACACTGGAGTGCTCCACTGATTGATGGCAAGGGCATGGTCTTGGTGGGCCGCGCTGATGGTAGCATGTACAAGGCTGGAACACCACTGGGTAATGATGACGTGAGCCAATATGAGCCAACTATTTTTCTGGGGCGTTGCCCCAACGCATAGCTCAAGAATGCTTCACTCTTCGTCACTAGGGATTTCCAACATGGGTAACGGGACAATTGTGGAGTTGAACTGTTTGTCAATAGCAATTTCACAGGTTACCAATGGCGACCGGCAACGGGTTCGTGATGTCAGGTGTATGGTCCAGCGAAAGGATACAAAGGCGTTCGTTCCAATGCCGCTTGGCAGTGCTTCAGGACCTTGATGTTTGTCTCCGTTTTGATGGGTTGAACTTCCAAAAGTGATCGCTATCGCATCGCTGTACCTATGGGTCCCCAAGCATTGAACAAATGTGGCCTGCTTCCAGCAGCTTGGATCCCAACTGGGTGTTTCTCAAACCATGAGGGTGCCCCCGGTTATCATCCAGTTTAATCCTTTATATATTAGCCATTTATGGTAATAAACCAGCCACTTTTGGGGCTCGCCTTTGACTTGAGAAACCCCATATTGCTCTCATTGTTAGTTCTTATCCCCTGTTCTTAACCCTAGAAACCCCTGTAACCCCTGACCATTGGAGCAGTGATGAGCAGTGGAAGTTGCCGCCAAGAACATGACCGTGGACTCGGGCACGTTGTCGGAAACCATCCACTTGGGCTCCGCCTTCCTCCATGGTGCCTTCGCCGCCGCGCCGGGCGTCGTTGCCATCTCCTCCTGTGCTGCTGGGCAGCAGGTGACGACTCATCCCGTTTCGGCTTATAGCGAAACCATGGTACAGCACGGGACACCAACCGGGATTTTCCTGGGTTAAGCTGTAGCCTTGTGACTTCTGATAAGAAAATGGCTGGCCATTAACAACTGGGTCATATTTCGATTAACACTACTTTCAGCCGGCAAAGATTGAGTGCCAGCAGTATTTCTGGACCATTTGGGATGACATGACACTACGATAAACCGGTCGTGTCAAGCAGTGGTGGGAAGCCGTTTCGCTTGTTAGTGGAAAAGGGTCCTTGGATGTCTTGGAAAATCACGAGGCCACGATTGGCCAGGTATTCTTAGGGGTTTGCTGAGTTCATCTGAGGACACGCTGTATGCCTTCAAGCCGCCTAGCAGCATTGGCATCATGGCTAGCCCGCCTTTGCCATCCCTGGCACTAAGGAAGTGACCGCCGCGGAGCCCCTGCTTGGTAGAGTCTGGAGCGCTGGGCAGATGATGCGGTTGTAGCTGGCCAGCTTTGGCTGGAGGCGAATGCAGCCTCCGTGCCCGCCATCCTGGACAGCCAACCGACTGTCTGTGTCCCACCGTGTGTGTGTGTCTGAATTCTAAAACTGACGGCTTCGATGTTTTCCGTGCTGCAAGTGGCAAAGACCAAAAAGAGTGTGAGCTGATGTGAGCTGATGTGAGCTGAGAGCGCCCCGGATATTTCTAGCACTGCCTGCCATCACACATGCAGTGGCAGCTGTAGCACGCTACTCAGATGAACAAAAATGAGAAAAATATGTACCATGTTCACACCTACCGGGTGGACAGGCATAAGCCTTTAACGTTCGGAAGGTTTGACCTGCGGAACCCTGCTCACTTGCTGGTGAACATGTGCAGGCAAGCCATTGGTGATTTGTTTCATGCGTTGGAGTCCTTAAGCATCTCAGAAGAAATTATAGAAACTCATCACACAACATTTGCTACGAACTTGGTGCACCTTTGCTTGGCAAAGGGTCCTGACGTGTCCTGACCTCAAACTGCAATGCACGGGTCATATCAACTCTTGATCAGTCAAAAGCCCATCAATCAAGGTAAGGTGTACAGCACTGTGGCATCCCAGCATCTGTCCGCTCAAGGTGTAGAGTCTCATGGGGTGTCATGGGGTTTCATTCATTGACCCTGCTTGGACATCGTGCATTCCTAGCCACAGATTGTCATCGCCAGGATTCAGCCCGGCAGCATCAGCCAAACTGATGGATCTCCCATGTTTCTGGCCAAGGTGACACGACAAATGTGGAGGATTCCAGTCGTATCCAGTCGTGATTCTTACAACCAGCATTGATCATGGTTAAACTTGGAGGTCACTAGATGTCCCACTGTTGATCCCAGCGCTTTGAAGTGTTTTTGGCATTGCCATTGGCGTAACGGCGGTGCCGCTTCAAGGTCACTTGCTACTTTCGTCGCGCGCACAGAGGTGCCAGGGTGGCTGAGCCAGCTGCATGCGGGTGTCATTGGTGCATGGCTTCAACTGCCACGTTGGCATGTGCCTATGGTGATTAGAATGTTCTTAGTATGTGCGGGATGATTTTTGAAGACTTTTCATCATGCCTCTACCTGTTCAAAATCCAACTGGCAAGAGCTGCATCGCAAGTCTGAATTCCTGGTGAGAATTCCTGGTGAGGCATCCCGGGTGCAGATCCCACTTCAAATCCAGCTCGACCGCGCCAGAATCGCCAGAAAAAGGGAGGAACAGATTCGGAGTTTCTGCATGTAGTGCACAGATTTTAGGACCGGTCATAACAAATGGCACTCCCCTGGCAGTTGCCATCCTAAGGAATGACAGTGAAAACGGTGATGGTGACCTGAAAGTGTGTAGTTCATAGACGGGTTCGAGTTGGTTTGTGCAATACTTGGGGGTACTTGTGAGCATCCATGTTGGATCAATTGAATTGATGTTTTTTGCATGGACCCCATTCTTAATGTGGCATCAAGAGGCATCATTATCGGGCCTGATTCGGGGCCACTAAGGGCACTGGTATGCGCAGATGGTTCACCTGAGCAGCCGCCGAGTGATGTTATGATATTGGGGACTTACCCACACTTAGTCTTGCGGGTGCGCATCGATGCATGCGCAGTGGTGGGTGTCCCTGCGACTTAGGTGGAGGAAAGCTTTGGACCATTGCTTACCATTGCCACAGGAGGCTTTGCTGGAAGTAGGTAGGCGATGGTAGGCATTTTGTTTTCATATCAAAAACTGTTGGGTTCAAAAAGATTCAGAAATGCGTTTTGGTGCTTGATGTTGGGCACCAACAATGCCCACTCAGGATCCACAGAAATCTCGTGCTACGGTCGTTGGTTCCTGCTGGAACGACTATACAAACATTTATACAAATATACATATTTACATATTTACATATATACATATTTACAAATATACACATATACTTATATACATACATACATACATACATACATACATGCATGCATTCATACATGCATGCATACATACATGCATGCATACATACATGCATGCATACATACATACATACATACATATATACATATTAGCATTTTTACATATGTACATGTTTACAAATATACATATATACTTATATACATACATACATACATACATACATACATACATACATACATACATACATACATACATACATACATACATACATACATACATACATGCATGCATGCATACATCCATGCATACATACATGCATGCATGCATGCATGCATGCATACATACATACATACATGCATACATACATACATACATACATATATACATATTTTGCATTTTTACATATGTACATATTTACATACATACATACATACATACATACATACATACACACATGCATGCATGCATGCATACATGCATACATATATATATATATATACATACATATATATATATGTATATATACATGTTTACATATTTTACATATATACATTTTTACATACACATATTTACATATTTACATGTATACATATTTACATATTTACATTGATACATATTTACATTTTTACATGCACATATTTACATACATACATGTATACATATATACATATATGCATTTTTACATATATATTTGGAAATATACATGTATACATCTACAGGCATATACACATGTTCATGTCTACATTTATATTTATATGTATTTTTACTTTTTACAGATGTACAGATACAGTATACAATTATACATATATACATGTTTGCATTTGTACATATGTAAATATAAATATATTTTTACATATATACATATATAGCAGCCAGTTTGCGTGGACGTGACTCCTTTTTCTGAGTGAGCCAAAAGAACTGCAATCAACCATAGCTTACTGAACCATAGTTAGTTTATCTCAGTCAGCAGTCATCCATTGATGACATTTGTGAGTTCATTATATTTATTTTGTGTTTTTAGCTTTAGCTAAAAGAATTGTGCCCTCAGGGGATGATCAAGCGATAGCTTAGTCGCTCCTCATTTGCCCTGCTTGCTTTTAACATGCTACAAAGTCAGGTGTTGCTTCTGACATATCATCAAACAACAGGAAAAACCTGTTTGTTCATTGTTGAGCAGTCTTTCTGAGAACAGATGGAATTTCCCATGCAAGAAAAAGATGTTCATGCTTGTGCTGCAAGACACATTAGCGACTGCTGTCTTCTGGCTGAAGCTCTTGCTTGCGCTCTTCAGCATTAGCTATTGACAACGCGCAGGGGGGTGGTGTTTCAAACAGCTGGTGATATTCGCAGCTATGAGCAGGCGATAGCAGATTCGAGTACATTCATATTGGCATGTTGCACATTATTTCGCAAGATGCTTGCAAGTGTGAGCGGGTCATCAAGGAAGCTGGACTTGTGATTCCAAGTATTCACACGTGATTCCAAGCCACACTAAATGGGCGCATTGTGGTGACCTGGTGACCCCTAATGGGTGGGGAAGCGCATACTGGAAGATGAAGACTGCCCAAACTCAATAGAACAGCAGATATGCGGGGAGGGAGATAGCCCAACTGGTTTCTCAGTTCACGGTGAGAGAGAATAGGATCATAAAGCCACACCCACATACAATCCTACAGACCTGTGCATGTATGCTCATTTTTCAATGCATATTGATACTTGTTGTACACCAGTGCAAGCACAGATCCCCGCAAGACAATTATACAATCGTACCGGCATATACTGGCATTGACTGCTACATCGCTGATTTTTCAGTCAGCCTCCTAGCTGGTGGGTTGGCAACCTTTGGCAGCACTGGATGCCGGCCTTTGGAAGAGCCTTCGGCGGGTCGAAGCTTCAGTACTGTCGCGGTGGTCAAAGCGCAGCATGTGCACAAGAGATCACAAGAGATCTCACATTTTGATACATTTTGGGGATCTTTGCTTCATGGGGAATTCCCCTGGAAGTTCTCGGCATTTGATTGAACCATGAATCACCCATCAGTGAATCATTAAACATCATTAAGATCCATTATACAAGTATCCATGAACAGTTTGATTTGTTTCGAGTATCCGGCTTTGTCCCAGTATTGCTATGCGATTTGCACAAGGAAATCTGGGTGAAGGTTCTCAGACGTTGGCATGATGATCGCTGTTTCCGGTGTTCCCGTGCTCAGGTCGAAGTAAAGCACGGATAAATGACAACAAATGACTCAGAATCGGCTAGACTCACAAGGTGCTGGAACGTTTACCTACACTGTTTTCGAATGGTTATCCATCCAAGAGTTGGGGGAGATTGGGGAGATACCTGCAGATGCCAACGTCCAACATTTGTGTTGCGACCCTACGGCATGTTGCACCTAGGTCCTGGCTTCTACTGCTTTTGGCCGGGGCCTTGCATAGAGAGAGAGAGAGAGCGCGTGATCAGCCCCGTGTGAAGGGCTGGCGATTTCGCAATGACCGATTTTTGACAACCATTGATCAGACCCCCAAAAAGATCAGCTTCCTACAGGCAAAATCTAGGGACATAGTTTTATATATATATATATACCTTCTCCTACTAATCTTTAGCCGGGGGCAATTTCTGAATCGAAATGATTGTTCTTTGGATTCGGAATTTGAAACCTGAAAAGCTAACCTTGAGCCAGGAAGGGAACATTTTGGATCAAAATCGATCACCTTCAAAATGTGGTACTGGCTCCCGTCCCAATCATGTAAGTTGCTTCTCATTTTGCAAAGCTTCCTTAGTAGAATTCACTAAAAGGCTGATATTTATAATTTTGTGCAACTCAATGACTGGCATCCCAACTGCTAATGGGACATATTCACAAACCTTTGGTACTTGATTGGGAAGGTGGGCATTGTCTCTTCATAGCTGGATTTGCCATTGCTATCATGGTGATGTTAACCACCACGTATTTTTACATTTGAACGTCGTTCGGCCATTTGGAACCATGTTTGCCTTGGTTAAACCTTCAACTCAAAAGCCACCGTTGATGTTCATAACCTTGATGGACCACAGTTGCCTGGTTATTAACCACAATTGAGCCATCATGAGGTCGTTATTGGCCCAGTATCCCTAATTAGCCATCATTAGGCCCTTACTAGCCATCATTAGGTCACTGTCAACCATGATGGATCTATCATTTTCATGGACGCGCCATGCTTAGGAGCTGCACGGCGTCGTCGCTGAAGAGAGAGGCGTTTCGGCGTGGTGATGAGCAATGGCTGTGACTTGCTATGGTTGCGGGTCACTGTTAACCATCCAAAAAAGGGGGATACTAGTGGGAATAGTTGATGGTTAAAGATGGTCAATAGCATTGATTTAGGATGGCTATATCCAACAACCATTGATTAAAGATATTAAAGTTATATCCATAAGGGTTGATTGCTGAAAACCAGAGTGAATAGTAGTGGGAATAGCCATCGTGGCCATAATGACAATATCAACAATAAAAGCTGGAAAAGAATGGCGAACAATGGCGAACAATGGCGAACAATGGCGAACAATGGCGAACCAGGCATACAGGATTTATTACTTGATATAGCCAAGGCTATTGATATGACTCTTATACTATTGGACTAGGTAATCGCTATTAGTGATCATTCTCATTCGCAATATTAATGGCTATTGCTATTGGTGACATTTTGGCTCAAGATTTGGGCCCAAGCGTCTCCTCCCCCTTAGGCACAACAAATTCGGCGTTCCTAAAATCCATTGTGCCCATGGACACTCCAATCGACCTGGACCCCGAAGACGCAGCAGCAGCATTGGCCCTCATGCCCCATGGTTCCTCTCTCAAGCGTACACGTCATGAAGCCCCCTTGGAAAACACAGATATGGTCCACTTGATCCAGCAGACAATCAGCTCTTCCCTTGAGGGTCACCTGGGCCGCATCGAAACCTCTCTGACCAGCATTGCTCAAAACCAGACTGAGCATGCCTCCAGACTCACCAACTTGGAGACGGTCACCCGGGGACAAGGGCACCTCCTCAAAGAGATGCAACAGAGCCACTCCCAACGCATGGACAACTTGCAAGCAGAAATTGTGCAACTGCAAAGGGCAGGGTCCTCTTCAGCTCAAGTTTCCCCTGATGCCTCTCCATCCTCCTTGCGCACAACAGGGCCTGTTGATGAACCATCCTTTGATCTCGTGATTGGTGGGTGGAAGGAAGGACTTTCCCGCGAGACCATCCATGCACGTGTCAACCCATTGCTGCATGACGCCGGGGTCTTGCCTGACATCTCCGAATTCAAGTTGTTCGGCAAGCGCCCCACCATTGGTAAGCTGGTGCCCCACTTCCCCTCGAACCTGGCCGTCCAGGAACGGAGGGCAAAACAAGTGTTACTAAGGGATAAGTTACGGGCTACCTTTCAGGGCAAAGAGTTGTGGTGCACTTTGGACAAAACCCCCAAGATGCGTTTCATTAGTCGGGCTGTTGGCAGACTTAGCGGATTCCTCCAAGAACACTTCAAGATGAATCCTTCTGACTTGGTTGTTGGCTCCTGGTCCCTGGCAAAGTGCTTTGTTGGA
>VSDK01009365.1:318729-336252 GCA_009767595.1 Symbiodinium kawagutii | reverse complement strand
CATGATAAATCATAGCATCATGCGCAGGAATTGTGCTGTTGCTTACTGTGCTTATTATAGGATGACGACGCAGTTTGCCTGCTACATTTTGAGGCAAATCTAGAAGTGCTGCATTGGCCCTACCTGAAGTGCGGGGCAACTAGCACGGGCGCAGAAAAAGAAAAAGAAAAGAGGCA
The DNA here is from genome assembly GCA_009767595.1 of Symbiodinium kawagutii. Taxonomy (NCBI): domain Eukaryota; class Dinophyceae; order Suessiales; family Symbiodiniaceae; genus Symbiodinium; species Symbiodinium kawagutii. The sequence continues at coordinate 336,076 of VSDK01009365.1, read as the reverse complement.
TGACAGAGGGAACTCCATGCACAGGGACCAGATCTCCCAAATTCACTTTCATGTAATGGTTTTGGCTCAAGCGATTTAGTACACTTTGATTGCCCTACATTCGTAGTGTCAAACCTGTTTTTGCCACCATGGTCATCAGCAAATTGTTGTTGGTGATTCTCTTATGGCTGCAGGTCCAATTTGGGATGGCGTGTTCATCCACGACTTCTGAGGATTGTGAAGTGGACACTTCTTCCTATATCCAGCGCAGTGTCAAGGACAAGTCGGCAAGCTTGCATGCAATCAGAGATGATGGGATAACAAAAGGAGAGGAAGAGGAAGAGGAAGAAGAGGAGGAAGAAGAGGAGAGTTCTTCCACTTCTTCAAGTAGTTCTTCCAGTTCTTCAAGTTCTTCTTCAAGTTCTTCTTCAAGTTCTTCTTCAAGTTCCTCTTCAAGTTCTTCTTCAAGTTCTTCTTCAACTTCTTCAACTTCTTCTTCTTCTTCTTCAAGTTCTCGTTCCAGCGCTCAGGAAGCATCAACGAGTACTGCTGGAGGGGGAGGAGACCCGCACATCGATACCTTCGACAAACAGCACTACCTGCTGCTGAAGCAAGGTACCTTCAACCTTTGGCGCTTCTCCGGCTCGGACGCCAAGATCCTATCAGCGCAGGGCTTCCAGAAGAAACTTCCGGTGGATTTCCAACTCTATGCTCACTATTCAGGCCAGACTTCCTACACCAAAGGCCTGATGCTGGTGGACAGCTCTGGTGGTGAAAGGAAACGTGTCCTGGAGCTCACCTCGAATGACTGCATTTGGCGCACCAAGAAGATCGGCGGTGCTTCGTGGAGCACAGTGGATGAGCCGCAGATGCTGTCTTTCAAAGACGCCAGTGGAGATGAGATGACTGCATTCAAGATGCAATCCCCGAAGAACTCCGGCAACATGATGTCTGTTGGGCTCTTGATGAAGGTGGATGGAAGCTTCAAAGACATTGGAGATCTTTACGTGACATGCAAGCCAGGACGTCACATCAACACAAAGATCGCCATGACTTCGAAAGAGTATATCAACTTAGTCCAGGGTCAACTTGGACCCCGTGGGCACACGGAAGCAGGTGAGGATCGCATCCACGAGGCAACTTTGCTTCAGGGTATGCATCAAAGGATGAGATCCGACTCCGAGTTCGAGACATCTGCGAGCTGGACGGACTTGGGCGGCAGTGAAGCTGCAGCCTTCTACTTGAACGGAGCGGACACAGAAGGACCTGCCCTTTACAGCGTTTGCTCAGAGCAAGAGAAGATCGCTGCAACCGCAATGTGCAAGCAGTACTTGGGCGAAGCTTCGGCCAGTGACAAAGAATTCTTGAGTTTCCAGAATCATTTTGAGAGCTGCGTTTTCGATGTTTGTCACGGTGGTGGAGAAGATGCTGCACAGCTGGCAGCAGAAATCATCCAGGCATAGTGAGCGCTGCCAGAGACTAGGGCGCTTTCTTTTCTACACTGCTGAGGCTAGAATAGTTTTATTGACCTTGCCAGAAGCGACTGGGCAACTAGCGCAGCCGCGGAAAAAACCGGGAATATTTGATTGCACTTGCCCATACGCATATTTAAACATATGTATCCACATGATATTCAGCAGAACAAGCACATACGCACAGAGGGAGTGCACCTCAAGGCATGGTTTGACTGCGTCCGTGGAGGAAGTACCGGCTGCTATTACCTTAGTCAGAAGTCCATCAATTCACGATCATAAAGATCATTCGGAGCAATTCTTGAAGTAGCTGTAGCCTTACCAACTACTAAGGATCCAATCAGTCCATAGATCCAAGTACTAGTCATGGCTAGATACTAAAGCTAGTCATGGCTGGTGATCCAAGCACCACTAAGGCTAGTCCTCCAACGATCACCTGCTGTGTTTCTACGCCAGGCTTGGAAGCCTCCTATCTGCAAGGGTCGCAAAGTGTGGGGACTCCCGGTGCTGGGTCCCTGTTTGGGTCACCGTTTCAAGGTCAGCCAGTGCCACGCCAGGCGTCACCACGCCTAGCAGTTGTGGATGCTAAGCGTCAAGTTGTGGATCTCAGAAAAGTTTCTGATTCCTGTGGCACCAACTTTTCTGTCATCCGTGGTTTGTTGTTGGGATGATTCGCATCGCCACTATTTGGATCAGGCATCGTGAAGGACTGTGCGTTTTGGCCGCCAAATCAGGTACGGTTTGCAAAGCCCCTTCCCAAATCAAGTGCTTCGGATTTATCACGAAAGAAAACGTCAGCTAGCTGAAGTTGCTCTTGCTTTAGCAAGTAGTTGACAGGGACAGGACCTCCAAAAGTCACAAATAATTGACTGATTCAAGTGTAGGGAGACCACCCTGCTCGCTAGGCTTCCCCTAGGCCTCAAGATCCCGAAGGGTCGTTTAGCTTTTGTCACCTACTCCTGGCCTCAAGTGTTTGTACTGCACACTATCAAATCCAACCATTGCCTCCATTCACTCCTAAATCTATGTTATATATCTATGTTTTTGTAACGTAGGATCCAGGTTCATAGTCCACCCCCCCAATTTTTGTTAAAACAACTGCTTGCTTTTTGCGCAATGCAGGTTTGTTAGCAGCGGGATCTTCGATCTCGTTGATTATCAAAGCCCTATTATTACTTTACCTATTATCATCTATCATTACAAATCATTGTCAACCCAGTATGAGCAATCAGTATGTACACAGAATGTTGTCATCGGTCAACGGCGCGTGGTACCAACGACCACTGGTCATTGCAACCATCATTGGTAGTGATAATGGTTATAGTGTCAGCCCGGACAGGCACATGAGATTGAACTTTTGTAATTATATGTAGTTATATCAATAGATGGATCAACCACATTATCATAAGCCACATATTATCAATCCAGTCTCATCTAAAATAATACAATCATCAACTGATATATCATTATATAATCTTGTCAGATGAATTAACATGGGGGACAACATCAGGGCTGATATTTTATGATAGTTGATAACATTACATATAATATCAACTATGACACTATTATCAGCCATGATTATATAGATATATATATATACATACATATAGATATACCATCAAGCACATATATAATATACACACATAAAGATACATGTATGTATGTAATGTAATGTAATGTAATGTAATGTAATGTAATGTAATGTAATGTAATGTAATGTAATGTAATGTAATGTAATGTAATGTAATGTAATGTATGTATGTATGTATGTATGTACGTACCATCAACCACATACATAATATACAAACATATAGATATAACATACACCACACACACATATATAATATATATATATATATGTATTTATTACCAACTATAAATAATGACACAACCCTCTGAGATCATATCATCCATGACACTCTTCGCCCTTTCTGGTTTTGTGGTCGATCTTCTTTCAGCTGTGCTGGGAGCCGCTGCGAGGCAACTGCCGTGCTGCGCTGGGGCGAGGCCCTGCGGTGATCGGGATGATGGAGTTGGGAATGAAACTGCCATGAAGTTGAGCTGATGCTGGGTGATGAATGGTTGGTTAATGGTTGGTGAATGGTTGGTTAATGGTTAGTTAATGGTTAGTTAATGATGGTTGATGGTGGTTGATGATGCTGGGTGATTGTGATGTGTTATGATCAGCCATTTGTTTGGTTGGTTGGACTTATATAATGGTTGGTTGGTTGATGGTGGTTGATGGTGATTGATGGTGGTTGATGGTTGTTGATGGTTGATGGTGGTTGATTGAGCTGATGGTGGTTGATTGGTGATGATCAACGATTTCTTTGGTTTCTTAATCATGCTAAGAATGGTTGATGGTGGTTGTTATTGAGCATTGCCATATTAACCCAATTAAGCTGCCATGATTAGTTGATTAGTATTAGCTGCCATTTTTCGGGACGATGCTTGATGAATGATATCGGCTGATTATCACTGGCAATAGCAGCTCATCAGGCACTTGATTCATGGTTGATCATTACTGGATATCGGGTAGTACTGGTTGACAACGGGGAGTCCCGGGGCATAAACGGTTTCCCATGGTTGTTGCTCGTGTCAACAGTGGTTAATCATGGTTGGCAGTTGGCAGTGCTTCATAATCCACAATCATCGTCAATATCCCCATATCATAGCAGTATTGGAGGATGATTTACTACTAATTGATAAGAACAGTGGATCATGGTTGCTGATACTGCTGCCTAAATCGCACCACGCTGCAATTACTGTACCAGCTGTGACATGCCCTGCCACCATACCCATCCCGGGTGATTATATCGAGCTTATAATCGCTTCCCTGTGACATCTATGGACCTGTCCACAGATGATGGGACCAGCTTTTGCAACGTCATTTGAATGATTTTCCAATGGCTAATCTGATTCAAAACATTCATGGTACATGGATTGACAATCTGCTGAACAAGATTATGCAGTCTTATTAACAGATGAATGTACGATTGATCAACCCTTTGTAACAAAATCAAGCACATCATTAGCTAAGATTTTTCCCAGTCTGCTAATGATTCACCAGTCTGTCCATGTTCAGCTGTGAATTCACATGGCAGTGGGTCAGTTCACCCTTAGTCCCCCTGGTTGCCCATCATTAACCAGGCCGTTTTCCCTATGAAATTGTTGGTGAACTTATCCCCCAGAAATTGGTTGGTGAACTGCTTGACCCTAGTAGTTAACCCTGGTTAGATTAGTTAAAAACCAACTAACCTACGTGCCTGGGGGCCCACCTTGCATGAGTTGCCATCACAATGCTGACCTGTCGCAGGTGCCTGCTGTGCTTCCTTGGGCGTTGGGGCGACTCAGTGACGCTGACGTGGCAAAGGGTGGGTTCGACCTAGGCAGTTTGGGAACGCCCAAAGTTATGGTTGGATTATGGCTGTAAATGGATATACAATGATGATATGATATGAGATGGTCTGGGGGTACCTCTATGACTTGAGAAACGGCCAAATGAGGCATAATAAGTAGGCATAATAAGTGACCATTGGTGGTCGCTCATTGTACGAATTGTTACTTTTGATGGTGCTTACGGCTCAAGGTCACATCAAATCATTTGTTTCCATGACAAAAACATGGGCTTGCGTGGTTTTTTTGATCGTCAGTTGGCCCCTGCTGGACCGGGGGCGTTTGGGCCAACGCCTCCATGAATAGGTTTGAAGATAGTCTTGATGTCAACTAGGTGTCCTTGCTCTTTAAAATTCACCATCGTCTGTTGCAGGCGCCCCGGGAAAATTTCAAACTGAGTTTGAGTTTGTTCCGGCTTTGGTGTGTTGCATGGGGAGCTCAAAGTTTCCAGCTTGTCAGTTGTTGCTTTAGAATTTTGTCTTTTCCGATTCAGCTTTTGATCGATTGCTGATTTTGCCGATTCAGCCTTTTTCAAAAAAATCTATCGATTCAGCTTGATTCTACCGATTCAGCTTGATCGGTTCAATTCCTAATTTTTGTTTTGTGTCCCTGCTTTTTCTGCGGGTAGGATGTCAGGCGTGCGATCATCCACTCATCCACTGATCACTTGCTGCTTTTCACGTGTCGTTTCATGGTATCCACGACGTTGGATACCTCGCTGCGACGTTGGTTGGTTTCAGCTGTGGATATCCGGCGTAGCTGTTGCAGCGACCTTAGGGACCTGGCGCTTGGAGGGTTGGCTGTTGAAGCTGCCCATCATCCAACCCACCAGGGACTCGCTCGCTTTCCTGGCTCCTTCCAGGTCGGACCCAGCATTTCAGCTGCAGGGCGGGCTCTCGTTGCTGATGCCCAGCGGGGGAAGGGTCTGGGTGGAGATCCCTGGGGCTCAACATGGCGGGTGTGCTGGTGATCGCCCAACATGGCAGCTGGGCTGATGAGCCCCAAGCTTTAAGTCTGCCAGGAAGTGAGCAATGAGGGGTTCGAGAGTTTGAAGCATTCACCCATGAAATGAATGCACGTAGGAAATTAGGATAGTGATTCTGGTTCGAACTTGGGAACTTGCATAGAACTTAGGAATGTGACTTGAACGATCGTCATTCCAGTGGGCTTCAAGCACAGGTTTTCCAGTTCAGGGCTTCCTGGGATTTGTGACCGGAAGTGGTCGATCTGAAGAAGTATTTTTGGTGCTTAAGGGGTGTGCTCTTATTCAGTCTTAAGCTATACACATTTTTTACGATGGATTATCTACTACCCGCCATTCTGAACCAATCTCAACCATTATGAACCATGAATCAACCACGAATTGACCAGTAGATGCAGTTTGCGCACATATGACATATGAATATACAATGATGACAATGATGATAGTGATGGTACAAAGATATGATGATGTTTAGTATTGCAATGACTAATATACACAAATACTGTACATCCATACATACATAAGATATTTTCACATATATAAGTGTACCATTTTCAGATATGGCTATGGGTCAAAACCCGTAGTCCCCCTGGTTCCCCAGCACTAACCAGGCTGTTTTCCGTAGGAAATTGTTGGTGATCATCCACCATTAGTTGGTGGATTCATATTGACCCATAGCCAATTGTTAGTTATCGCCACCGTTGTTGCCTATTATTCCTACTATTAACCATGATTGATTAGCCATTATTAGCCACCAATTGGTTAATATTGACCCATAGCACACATACATCCATCAGAAAAAATAGGAAGTCGCTGGCAGTCGAGGCCGGAAGCCTCATCCGCTCGGCGGGCCTATGCACAGCAGCGCGGCGAAATGGGCGGGGAATAGTTGAGGGAACAGCAGTGGGTTGATTGTGGTTGTCATATGGTGGTTTCTCAAGCCATAGGGAACCCCCAAAAATGGTTGGTTTATTTCTATAACTGGTTACCTTTGGATGATTTCGGGGTGCCCCTGTTTTGAGAATCCACCATATGTTGTGATGATGATTACAGTGATAGCTGCAGTAATAAGTGATGATTGTTGCGTAATGGTGATAATGATGGTCAACATGGGTTATACTGGCAGTTTAACAATAACGATAGGCTTAACAATAGGTTCATAGCAACGGTTATCATGATGGTCGATGATAGCAAGAACAGGAACAGTGGGTCGATGATGGTTGCGATGATGGTGTAGTGTTTAAAGTGGTGGCTTGATGATACTTATAATCGTGCTTTGCAATGGTTGAGAATGGTGGCTATCAAAGCACCATTGTCGAACATCACAGTGAAGTCTTCCTTCGTTTTTGCCACCTGGGGACCCCTCTCCAACAGCTCGGCTATGGCACCCGGAGATTAGGCAAGCGAACCTGGATGAGCACTTTCGAGAGGCGCACCCAGGGGCTGGAGCTTTGGTGGCGTTGGCCGGCAACAGCATTGATGATTCGCAGAAAAGATTGCGCCTCATTGATGCCAAAAGACAGAAGCGATATAGCTTAGGTCCAGCTCAACAAGCAACAGTGGGAATCCAAACATTCATGATGCATTTGGCGGACCGAAGTATGACAGCACTCACAAATCGCCAGGTGTGTTCAGAGGGCTACATAAACTCATGTGGGTGTGAGGCCTGCACCAGAATCCCAACATAGAGATGTATGATTTGGCTGTCCAAAAACCCCGGCTGGTTGATAGCCTCAACCCAGCAGTGAACCATTCGATGAGATTCTCATGTTCTCCATAGACATATGGCACTTACATGCACATGCATACCGAGCTGGATATATCGCACCATTTGGGTTTACCATCATCACTTATTTGATGTTGTTGTCCACCATTGCTAGTTGTACATGTTTTTATATACCAATTTATGAGGCTTTTACGTTATCAATATTCCTTTCAAACCCGAGCTGCACATGGAATTTCTTCTCAGAGGGTTAACCAATGATGGTTGATGATGGTTTGGACGTCACGATTATATACTGTAGTGGTGTTTATGATTGATTGGTCAGTTCATTAACTGCTCGCAACCATCAATGATGATAGGCTAATTGCTGCTAACAACTGTTCTCCTTGTAAGAGTGAACCATCAACCGTCGTTTATCATTTTCTGCGGATCACGAATCATCTTAACCATCATTCATTGCTAATCATTAAGCAACCACCGTCATTGGCCACGCGTGCTGCCATGGACATTCCGCCGTTCTGCTTGAAGGCCTTTCTCAAAGCCGTGCAGGATCCAGCTCTGAAGGCGTCGCAAAAGGGGGTCGCCTTCGATCAAATGGCTATGAGTCAATATTGACCAACCAATAATGGGGATAATAACCAACAATGATACGGGGAACTATGGTTAATGGTTAATGATCAAACATTCAACAGTTATCTGCTATGAATATCGAAAGATAATGGAGGATATGTTTTATCTATTGGAATTGATAAGTAAGATATATCAAAATATTGATCAAACATTTAAGACTATCAATCACTATGTCCATAACTGGTTGAATGTAATCAATTTGAATGTAATCAATGGATCAATCACTATGTCCATAACTGGTTGATCCATTCAAAAGTGGTTGAATGTAATGTTGAATTGATCGTCAGTTATGGACATACATTCAACATTTTATCATTGATAACAGTTATGGACACAGTATCCATTGATACACTTATTTGTTATCTTTTTAAAACGTGGGTTGATGTTATTATGGATCAAACATTTCATGATTATCTCAAAGTGATCAACATTCTTTGCACTAATCAATTGATATTTGATATAAAACAAACACAGATCTATATTCATAACAGTTATGGATATTGATATTTGCTATAAAAATAGTTACTGTATCGTATGCAATCTTTGGTAACCCAAATGTACAGTTATGGATTTTGATCGAACTCGGTCACGCAGCTTGTTCGATCCATAAACCTGTTTTAACACCACTCAGTGAAGTTCTCATCTACACAGATGCACTGCATCCGTTTTGATACCATGTTGTCGGACGGTCACCCCCCCTCGACCTGCCGTTTTGAGTTCTGTACTTTTCACGGGTAAACGGCTTGTCGGTCATTCCAAAACAAAACCTGATTGTTTTAGCAGAGGAACTTGGCCGACCACGACGCTTTGGGTACCCTCCACACGGTTCACCGTCTGCCCTGCAGCTGGTTCCCCTCCACCGTGAGGTGGAGGTTCTTCGACCCGGTGGCAGGGCCAATTTTTCTTGAGTTCGTACCCTGTGAATCTTCAGATTCTATGTCAGGGTGTCCCGTTTTGTCTCCGTACGCGTCCTGTACTCGTACCTGCTCCTCATCCTCCTCAAATCACCATAGCCACGTGATGTGACATGTGTATGCAGGTGTACATAAGTAGACAGAATCATCTACAGATGGGCAGATAGACAGATATGGACAGATAGACAAATAGATCGATGAATTAATAGATAGATGCATCTGTCTATTGTATACAACCACACCGCCAGCAAATTTTAATACCACCACCACCACCACCATGGTTGAACAAAGTATTTTGATCCCTGCCATCGTCCTCACCTCAGCCGCGTCACTAAGTGTACCCGGTTCTTTCAGGGGTTCCCTACCGAGGCGGTGGACCTTGAATCGCATTGGAGGGTCTGATCTTCCCAGAAGAAACTTCGGGAGGGCTGGGATGATGTGGTATAGCCAAGCATAAGCCAAGTGGTCTAGTGCGCCTTGTTTGTAAAACCAGATGATGTCGTGCAACGTGGTATAGTCATTCCATGATTCTGGTGAAACATGCAGTTTTTTTTTTCCAGCTTTTTTTTGTGGCGGTTGACAGGGTTGGCATCGGAAAAAAGCGTTGAACAGCGATCCGAAGAGATAGGGATGGCTGGACCGAAAAGTTTACAGCCCCGGCTGATGAGATTCAGTACTGAAAAGGCCCAAGTTTGGGTGGGTCAATGACCGTGCTCCCTCTTAGCGTGCCCATTTTTTTCTCAACCAGTAGATTTTGCAGAACATGTCCAATGATCTGCACCTTGGTGCAAGTGGCTTGCCATGAAATCGCAGATCTTTGCAAATGCCGGCAAATGCCGCATTAAAACTCACAACCAACTTGGAGCTGAAAACTTGAGGATGATTCAGGCACAGCCACAGACCTATGATATCAATCCTTGAACTACCTGGAATCGTCCAACAACGAAGTCTCCCCAAGTGCAAAATTGAGACTTGCGGACCCCCGAAGAATTAGTCCAGGATCCCAGCCATGAATATCTAAGTGGAAGTGGCAACTTCAACTGGGTGATATCGTTTCCATAGCCAGTCTGGCCCAGTTCACTTGGACTAGTGTTTCATATCGTTGGGTGGCATGTTTGTTGCTTTAATACTTGATATTGAACGCGCCTTTTTTTTTGGAGGATGCGAACCAATCATGTTGTCAAGCCATCACTTTACTTGTTGAAAAGTGCACGAAAGGTTCGGAAACGCTGCGTGGCCCTTTGATTGTTTTTCGTCTCGCCAGCCTGGTTGAGTTTGTACTGTGACAATTGTTGCTTCTCCAGAAACTGACATAGACCCTACCAGATAGTAGGTGTTGGAAGATAGATTTCACATTGATGATTCATTTTGGTTTCGAGGAGCATATCCGCAAGAGGTAGACACGCAACTAGTCTTAAAGGAGGTTCCTGGTTGTCGAGTACTAGATCACCTTTTCTGGTAACCGCACCAGAAGTTTTTCTTTTGGCTTTTGGCATGCTTTCAAAGCCCGAAGGTCATTTGTTAGATTGTCTATTTGGGTGTTTCTCAAATTAGGGGACGCCTAAAATCACCCTGCTTGATCAACCAGACTATGACTGGGGATGCCATGGGGTCCGCTTGGCTCCTCATCCGCCTGACCTGGTTTCCCAGGATCCCCGAGGTCGACCTTATGGGAAACCCATCTTTTTATCTGCCCCTTTTGAAGGAGAACAGTCAGCGATTTGTCAAATTGAGGGCGGTTTCCGAACATGAATTCGGAAGCAGGTCCTTCTAGTTTTACAACCAAAGCTGGCAGAATCCGTTTTCTTCGTTTCTTTCTAAAAAAAAAGGTATGCTGCTAGTTCCTACAAGTGTTCTTCGAGTACCTGAAATGGACCTTGGCAACCATCGCCCAACGCATCACTTTCGCCCAAGCATCACAATGGCACTGACTGAGGACCGAGATGATCCTGAGGACTGGCTGCAGGCACCACTGGGGTGATCTAACATTGCTAGGGCGCCATCCAACTGAGGCTGTGATGATTGCTAGGGAGTGATCGCCCATTGGATGATCTCCTATCCAGCATTAATCTCTAGTGTTGGTGGACCAGGGTCTCAAAATCAGTAGGGTTGACCATGGCCCAGGTCCAGAACACCATGGTCCAACCAATCGTCGAAGCGAAAAGGCTACAGCACCGTCGCTCGGTCGGCCTCGCCAGGTGTCGCAAGAAGATCTGGATCGAGAGATGAAGGTGTGCCCCCAACGCGCCAACGCGCGAGATCGATCCAGGCCGCCCAGCTTGCCCGGTTGCCCGCTCCAGGTGCGCCAGACGGAGTTCGAAGAGTTTGATCAGAACCGCCAGCGCCTGGGCGGCAGCCGGCCACTGGTGGAGCACGGCCGTGAGTCGCGTGCAAGGTGTCAAAGATTTGGGTATGTGCCAAAATTGGGTAAGCAATAAACCCACCAAGAAATGTGCATTTTAGTGGGAAACTCTTGGTTTTGGGGGTACCACTATTTTGGCACAAACCCATTTCCTCAAAAGCCTGGTGGGTTGAAAGATTGGCAACTGATGCTCGTTGTGGGAAAACTTGAGCAGCTTGGGTTCATAAAGGCTGTCTTGCTTTGAACCCCTCGATGGGAAACACCTCAGATCGGCTTTTCATGAGATCAAAACAACCCTTATTCAAGCAGGAAGTTGCCAGGGACCCTTGTTCCAAACTTCGCTGATTTGGGTATGGGTTTGGGTCACCACCACATATCCCCAGCCTGTGTGCAGGTGAACAGCAACGAAGACAGCTCCTCCATTTTTGGGATGTTGAGGGGTAAGGGGCTATAAGGGGTGAACTGAACGGCCATTCTTCACCGCCTCTTGGGCATCCAGGTCGCGCGCCGAGAAGAAAGAGCCCAGTGGTCAAGCCCCGGTGCCTGGGAAGCGGACCACAGGTGGATGGGATGTTGGTTGTTGGTTCATGCCATTTGGATTTGGGTGTGGGTCAAGCAGTTAACCATCAATATTAAGCAACAATAATAGGGAAAACAATGGTTAATGATGGGAACCAGGGGTACAGGGTTTTGACCCATAGCCATTTGACCAGCTTTTTTCTTGATTGGAAGATATCTGGTGACCTGTCGTTGGTACTTATCAATTCAGATTTATATGGTGGTTTCTCAAGTCATAGGGGTCCCCAAAATCATCCAATATGAACCATTTATAAGAATAAACCATCCATTTTGGAGGTTCCCTATTTTGAGAAACCACCATATATGAAGTGATTGGGTTCAGTTCGTTGGTAGTGCACTGAGCCGCCTGCTCCCTGTGGGAACTTGTGAATTGAGTCTGCTTCACCGCTGAGACTTGCCTGCACCAATCCCACGTCCAAGTTGATCCTCAGGGTCGGTGAATCCAACCAAAGGTACCATCTATGTCGTTGAGTGGTTGATGAATACTGGTTGATGATGGTTCATGAGGCTTAGTCATGGTTAGTTGATGGCCAACAGATGTTTGTATACTGATGATTCATGAGATATTGATGTTATATGATCAGTTTTCACGAACGATCCGTTAACGATAACAGTCGGCAACGATAGATTGGCTATTGGACTGGAGATTCTTAAAAAGCGTGTTACGAGCAAACACAACAACAGGTTTGTGGTGGATAGCAATGGTTGACAAAAGTGCTTGACAACATCGCTTGATAACAATGGTTGACACAACAGGCTATAACCATTGGTTGATACCAATGGTCGAGTACACCGGCTACCAATGATGGCTACGACAGGCTATAATCATGGCGCTTCGGCAGCCGCGCAGGCAGACTCCGGCGAGCCGGGAATCCCAGTGCCTGTGACTGTGATCTTTACTTGCGCAAACGAGGGTTAGGAAGCGTTTACCACGGTGAAGAACCATTTATGGCTATGCTGTGCCGGTTAGTCAACATGATCATAATTATGAATAGGCATAAAATGGTTCTATAGTTATAACGTAGTTATGATCTATGTCTATGTTTTTTTTGTCATGATAGTTACTGATAATAATCTAGAGTTTGGATTGTGGCACCATCGGATTGCAATACTTGTTGCAATACACCGGTCATAATCCATAGTCAATAAACCACGGTTTACTAACCCATGGTTTACAAGTAATTAGCCCAGTTATCAGCCATTATTAAACCCTATAGTATAAACCACGTCAGTAAACTGGTCAATGATGCTAGATCACATCAGACGGGCAAGAGCGCTTCCGCTTCCGATGCCGTTCGGCGACCGTACTTTCGGCTCCCAGCATCCCACCCGCCACGTGCTTTCTACGAGCCTTCCAGAAACAACTTTTCCAAGTGCCAGGTACTTTGGGGGAAGGTGGAGTGAACCGCTGGACAGGCTGCTGGTGGTTGTTTTCTCTTCTTTGCCAATATGTTTCACCTGAAGTGGCGACGCATAGCTAGATCCAAACATACAGCTAACATGTGTATATCTGTATATTTATCAATTATCTATAGTATATATATATATATTAACATGTTTTTAGATCTATATACATGTTTTTTGGGAGAACCTATCGGATGCTACGGGATGCTTGTTTGTTCATGGCTGGTGCTCCCAAATCCGATGGCAGCAATAACTTCGTTTGAAGCCTTGTTGGCACTTGCAGCATGCGCCACGGAGGCGGTAAATCCGCAGGGAATCCACAATATGGTGACTCTCAAGCCAGTTTGGGGTAGTTATCATCCACTTTTATGAACAAATTCATAGTAACAAGCCACCCACCCAATTGTTTTGGGTTCCCTCTTTGAAGAACCCACAATATTTTTTCAATTTGCAAGCGGTCAGAGGGCTTTGCCCGCACGCATGGTGAAACCTTGCAACATCCAATCATGGCATCATAGAGCAACATCCAATCATGGCATCATAGAACCCACAATATAGAGTAAATCAAAATTGATGCTTAATTTCTGAACAAGTACTGGCTACGGAGACCGCTCATAGTTTATCATTCATTTCATCACCGATTATTGGCAACTGAAGATAAAAACTCCAACAGAAGCCATCAAGTCTGTCAGGAACCCATGTATCCCGATTCACGCGATGTCCTACCCTTAAGCTGATGACGTTGTTGAAACACTGGATCTACTCGAGAGACCCAGAGATGATTGCTATGATCATTCATCGATATGGTGGATTCTCAAAATAGGCTTACCCCCAAATCATCCAATATTAAACCAGGATTATTAGCAAGAAACCATCTATATTTGGGCCCCATTTCAAGAAAACCCCCTGTGGTGGTTTCTCAAAATTGGGCACAGAAAGAATGGTGGGTTTATAACTAACAATGGTTAATATTGGATGATTTGGGGTACCCCTATTTGAGAAACCATCAAATAGGGGACCCTCGAAACGGACAGTTCATGGCTCATGGATGGTAAACTATTCATGTAACTGCTAGAAATGGGCCAAGGATGATGATAGCTGGGGGGTCCCCTATGACTTGAGAAACCGCTGTAAATAGTGGATGGTTAGTTGATGGTCAACCGTTGATGTGTGGGGATACAAGGTGGGCCCCCCAAAACTTTGAAGTTGGTAATGATCTATCTAGGGTGATAAAACAACCAGTTCTAGGGGTTATATAACCCAACTTAGTTCAGTGGTCTAGGGGTTATATAACCCAACTAAGCTAAGTGGTTGGGGGCCCACCTTGTGGGGAACCATTCCCGGGGTTTCGGGGGCCCCGGTGGTGCTGGGATGGTGACCGTGGGGCCTCAGATGGCTCGCCGATTTGGTCTCGTGGCGCTGCTCATGGGCTTGATGCTTCTGCGGTGGCGCGGCGGCTGCAGTGGACCGTTGGGTGGTGGGTGATGTTGCTTCAAATCCCCACGGTTTCATGTCGCGGGTTTTTGTGTGTTTCATTGTTGTTGCACTTGGAATTTGCAGGCAAGTGCTTTTTTTGTGGTTTTACCAGGGTTTATTGGTTTTTTTGGATCGTAACCATGTAGTGGTTAATGATAGGGAATCATAAGCAACAATCATGATTAAACATGGTCAAACAACTACTAGTTGGCACCGTTGGTTCTTCTCAATGATTTTCTCCCCAAAACATTTATTGAGTACCAGAATCGTTTTTGTTCCCCCCTGATATGATGTTGATGGTTCACCTAGCCATTTGCTACCTTCATAACCTTCGATTTTCTGGGATTTTGCAACTTCATCATGTGTGGCCCCATAGTTGATGGTTTTCCTAGGCATTTGCTATCCCCTCGGAGATTTCCATGGATTACTTCTTGCCTCAGTGGTCCTACATTGTCTTCTGGCAATCTACCTAAAGATGGATATGTGCCAAATTGAGTAACCAATAACCCACCAAAAAATGATCATTTTGATAGGAAACCTTTGGTTTTATGGGTTGGCACATACCCAGATTGGCTATGGTTTCCTATGTGATTGTCCTTTGGGTTTCTGTCTCAACCCATGCTATGTCTACTTTTTTCTCAGATAATTTCTATGGCATCCCAGGCTCTGGACCCATGGTTGATGTTGGTTGATTTTGGTTGGTTGGTTGTCTCGATAGCTGAGATCCGACTATTCACCAAGAGGTAGGGGATTGCGTTTCGATCGGCGGCAATGGATCCCCATCGCAGTTCAGATGTTATGTTTCTACCTTAGTATTGGCTCCTTATTGTATCCTATTGGGGTACTATACTCAATTTCTATCCTTACTATTCTAATTCTTAGCATATTATTCGTTACTAACAATACTATTGATCGTAGTAGTTGCCAATTCTATTGTCAGTATTAGTCATATTACCATTCGTATCATTGGAGATCTTAATTCTTCTCATGGGAGCTCTCGTTATGGTGAGCGGGCTGAAGGCCACATGTGAAACTGGAGGACTGCCTAATCGCTTCATCATCGACAGAAATGGATAACCCTCGATTGATGGTAAATCCAAAATCAATGTCTGGAATCTTAGGTTAATGGTTGATCGTAAATTACATGGCTGTTGATTGGTATATAATGAATCATTAATGATTATGAATGGTGATCATTAATGATTCTGAATTGTAATCATTGTGTAATATTATGCATGATTAGTGATTCAGTATGAATGGTATATTATTAATCATTAATTAATCATTGTTATTATTAATCAGAATGACCACAAAGCCTTCTCTGGTTTTGCCATCAACCCGCGCGTTGTTTGGCGAATGCCATCAACCATTTTTTTGGCATCTTTCTGGTACCTCCTGGGATCCAAGAAAAACTGCTTCCTTTGGCTGGCTGAGGTACAGAAGTTCATATGGCTATGGGCATGGGTCAAAATTTATCCACCAATTTTCTAGGGATAATAACCAACAACAATAATAGGGAAAACAATGGTTAATGACAGGGGAACCAGGGGTACAGGGTTTTGACCCACAGCCATATCACCGTTGATTCTTCATACAGGACCATGATCAATTGGCTTCGTATCAAATGATTGCCAATAATGGCTAATAACCATCACTAGCGGAGTATGTTTACGTCGGCAATACATTTTGATGATGCACTTGATATATAGTCATTTGATACAATCAATACATCATATACTTCGTTATTTACTCAACCAATTATACCATTGGTTATATACTTTATATGAGTCAGTCGTCACCATTGTGCACGCTTGATTGCTTGAAGTGTCCATCCTGAAGTTTCATTGTCACCTTACCGCAAACGCGACGGATTCAGGGCGCTGACTTTCGTTTCTTTCGCACCGGTGCACCGCTCATCGGGTCGCTCTGTGAATGTCCTGCGACAGGAGAGGTCTGGGGCTGGTCATGGCAGATGACCACGGTAAGCGGCCCGGTTTACGGCAGGTAGCATGGATCATTGAAGGGAAATGACGAGGGTGGGGTGAGTCTAGCGACAGCAAAAAAAAATGAGGAATCCTCATGACATGCTATAGTCATTGTCACCAAGAAACAACATCAACAAAAATTGGTTATATACCATTGTCAATGAGTACAACCAATTTTATCAGCATTATCAGCAGCAACAGCCCTCATGCAATCATTCATCACCATCGTCATCATCATCATCATCATCATCATCATCATCATCATCATCATCATCATCATCATCATCCTCGTCATCATCATCATCATCATCATCATCATCATCATCATCATCATCATCATCATCATCATCATCATCATCGTCATCATCATCATCATCATCATCATCATCATCATCATCATCATCATCATCGTCATCACCGTCATCACCGTCATCATCGTCATCAT
>VSDK01009365.1:272423-305164 GCA_009767595.1 Symbiodinium kawagutii | reverse complement strand
TCTGGCTGAACGCTCCGTGGCACGCGCTGCGGTGCAGGATTTGGAGCAGCAGAAAGCGGCGGTGCTGGGGACAGGTGTGGACCCAACAGGGGTTCCAAGGTGGGACGTTCCCAGGGTCCGCAACGGAAGTTGAAGTTGGCCATTTGAGGATCCGAAGATATCTGAGATGTGATCCAAAAAAACATCTAAGGATCCGAAGGCATTCAGTTCTGCCATCTAAGAATATCTAAGATATCTGGAGTTTTCGATTCTCAGAAAAAGCAAAACATGATCAAAACATTTGTAAACAAATATGGTATGCAGATGTTGCAACCAAGACTTGGCGGACCCAAAAGCAAATCCAAAAATCACTGATCATGACTTGTGCATGCTCTCGTAGGCCTCGATTGCCCCCTGGTGTCCATTGCACTGTCAACACTTTCTATTGGATTTGAAGCCCTTGACATTTTGTTTCTCCTATATGTGGGATTGTTGGCTGGTTAAATATTTGTTCATAGGCTTTGAAATCACCAACCAGTTCAGAAAATCAAGGTGATTAATCACCAATGATGTTTAGTCATCTTTATAGTTGTTGAAACACATACATTCCACCCCCGGGATATGTCCACTCATTTTGTCTTCATGACGCCTTTACATTTGGCTCAAGCGCACTGAGAAAATAGGCTGCGCTTGCTGCTGCACCTTGTGCATGTCATTTATTGACCCCTTACTGGCGTGGCTGTGGTAAGGTGGTTCAACTATAACCAACCATAATAGGGAAAACAATGGTTAATGATAGGGGAACCAGGGGTACAGGGTTTTGACCCATAGCCAGTTCAATAATTTGATAGTTTAGTTTTATGTCAAAAACAAATCTCATTAAATTGACTGTTCACCAAGCACTTTTTGATCTGTTTGGAAGCTGGGCGCGTTCACGAGGTGGCTTGGAGACTTAGTTGGTAATCCAATGGCGGACCCCTTCAGAGGACCATGATTACTCATCACTACTGCTGGTTTATAATGGTTTATCACAGATCGTCATGGATCATCATGGATCATCATGGATCATCATGGATCATCATGGATCATCATGGATCATCATGGATCATCATGGATCATCATGGATCATCATGGATCATATATTACAGCTTAATTAATCATGATCAGCATATCCACCGTTGGTTGGCAGCTGAAACAGGACGCGTCATTTTGAATCATACCTAGGAGGCTTCCTGTTGACTTGCGCATGGGAACGTTGCACACCAACCAGAGTATTTATGATGGCACCAATCATTAGCCATTATTATGCACCATATTTATACTAACGATCAATCACCTAAACATCATCCAACTAGCTTGGCCGCTATTAATCATCAACCATCACTTAGTCATTGATAGCTCATTGATAACCCTTGTATCAGGTGCAGATGACATAGACCCGGCCCTGAGGAGAGGCTATGTTCCACCATCCAAGTGCCACCCCCCAGGAGACCACACCGCTGAAGAACTGCGGAGATGTCATGGACCTGATCCAGAGCAACCTGGCGCTGGAAATCGTAAGGGAAAGTGTCAAGGGATAAGGAAAGGGCCAGGTTGATGATGGTTAGTGGTGGTTGATGATGGCTGGTGAAGGTTGATGCTGGGTGATAACGGTGATATTGCTCAATACTGGTTGATGATGGCTGATCATGGTAGATGATGGCTGATCTTGGTTGAGGTTGGTTGATAGTTGTTGATATTGATTATTGATGGTAAATAGTGGTTATGAGGAACACTTGCCAACACTTATTGAGAATGGCTATATATCAATAGCGGTTACCGGCAGTGGGCGATACCGGGCAAAAGTGGTTATGATGGGTTACAAATCATTTTGATCATTATCCGCTGTGGCTTGTATTGACTAGAATAGATAGTGGATAAAAGGGGCAAATCCATGCAGGTTGCAGGTCAATCTCCTGCCATTTAAGAGGGTCTCAACTGGCAACCATTTTTTTCCGGATATTTTTCCAATCACAATCTCTTGGCCACCCGTTTTCTGTTTTCCGGATAATTTTTTGGAACCCCAAAACCAAGCAGCTGTATAGCTCTGCAGGCTTCTACGTGGGCTGCCACCTTTGGTTGCCAGCACCTGGAGGTTTCCCGTCACGCCGCACCAGGCAAGCTTTGAGATGCTTCGTCTTCCGTGCGTCGATCTTCGTGGGCTGAGGCTGCCTCAGGAGACGGATGAATCGTTGGCTGAGAGGGGGGTTTATATAGGCGCACTAGATGTGTATGAATTGTGGATACTTGTAACCTCATAGATGTGGGTGTTTCTCAGGGGTACCCCCTAATCATCATCTAGTTATTGACCATTTATAGTAAAAAACCAGGCTCATTTTTGGAGCCCCCTATGGCTTGAGAAACCACCATGTGCACGTCTGGGAAATCTTCCATGAAGCATCAAGAGGTACTTCAAAGCCTTGGACAGCGCCGTGAAGTGCGCACCAAGGGGTACCCCCTGGTTGGGTCGGTCTAAAGCCGGTCATGATGGTTATTAGATAGATAGTTGTTTATTAACCTAGGTTAAACCAATGGTTTATGATGGCTACTTATTTGTTAATTAGTGAATGATGGATAGTTGGACAGTTGGTGATTATCAAGTCATCGCTTTTGGCGCCAAGTTGGGCCTATGTTTGGCCTATGTTGGGTCCAAATTGCGGCCTTGGTACCACAAATTGCCCATGGCGCAAGTCACAGATAGCATCACTAAAACGATCGACCGCGTGGTTCTTTCCTTTTTTGCTGCTACAGTAGTGCTGCTGCTGCTGCTGCTGCTGGCTGCGGCGCGGTCGCTATTTACGTGTTTTGCCATTGTTGCTGCTGCTGCTGCTGCTGCCGTTGCTGCTGGTACTGGATTCGCCCTTCACCCCATGATGACCCATTAAAAGGGAATTTCCTAAAACTAGCAGCAAAGGGATGACAGGATTGTGGGGTTTCTTCCAGGATTGCCGGGCTGTGATTCGCATGGAAATAACGAACAGCCGATGGCACCCAACCTACCCACCTACCCACCTCCTTACCAACCTCCCACCAAGCAAACCAAACATGAATTCATCAATCGATTTGGTGGATGATGGTGAATGATGGTGGATGATGGTTAATCAGGGGTTGGATGTGGTTAGCGGTTGAAATGCGTTCTTTTTCAGCAGAACCATCTAGACATGACCCCGTGTCTATGCCAAACTTGAAATGTTGACGCCTTTGACCCACCCCCATGTCAGTACTCCAGTTGAATACCTTTGACGAATTGGGGCCCAGAAATGGTTGATGTCTGTTGATGGGGAAATCTACAGGAAACCCTCATTAAATTGGTGCTTAGAACCAGGGTTTTCAGCACAGATCTTCTCGCAACCAACCGAGTGATCCGAGCCGCAGGACTCTCCACGGGGAATCGTCTCGAGCGAAAGAGCTCATCGATTTGATGTTGCAAATGGGGATGTCCAAGAATTGATAGATATAGAGATGGTTAATGATTGAGAATGATAGATAGAGATAGATAGAGATGGTTAATGATTGATGATGATGGTTTCGCTGGTAAAATTGCTATCCTCGAACTCACCATAGGAAGGCAACAAGACCTTGGTGCTTCATACGGACATACTCCAGCAGGCGTAGCGAGTCCCATCTCCTTCGTCTTTTTTTTCCTCCACCGTTGGCTGGGCTGGGCTTGAACCCCCCCCAGCAGATTGTGGACTCTTTCCAGGGTGTTTTCGAGCGCGTATGAGATGTTTGTGGCGAAAAGGGATGATATCGAAGCCTAATATGGCCATATAGCCATATCCACTCGGATCAGGTCAAATGAAAGACGAAAAAACCGGATTTGTTGATTGTGAACATCAAGTTCTATCTGGTTTGAGGCTTCTCATACTCTCAACAGTCAACTCTAATTGGTTGACACAGGGGTATTTTTTGCAGATTAATGGAGCATGGTATCAAAGCAACGCTGCAATTTAAAACTTGGTTCAGTTTCTTGTCGTGACCTACCCTGAGGACAGTGGGACTAAGCTGCTGAAGAGTTTGCCATGATACAAAGCCTACGCTATGCAGGTGTACTCAGGTTATACCTATGTGGGTATATATCATTATATTGTGTATTCAATATGTGTATGTCTACATGTGCATGTGATTATGTGCAATAATTTATGTCTACAGTATGTGCACTATGCATAATTAGGCATGAATGCACTGATCCGTGCACACATGTGATGTGACGATCTCATCAGCAAACAAAAACATCTGACATTATGACTCGCACCGGTCCCCCCTGGTGTCAAAACACCTGTGCAAACGATGGGTTACAATATGGCCCCAACCGCACCCCACGGCGAAGTCCCCAAACCCGGTTTGCTTAGAGAAATTACTATCGCGATATAACTGGACACCATTGAGCACTGTTGTTGGGTCACAACTATCAACCAAAATCAAACCACAAGCAATCACCATCAGACATCACCAGCCGTTGTTTGCCATCATCAATCATCGGAATCAACCATTAACCCAACCAACCAGTAACCATCATCAACTTACCATTGACCATCAACCATCATCAAGAATCATTATATAACCATCATTCACAATCATCAGCTATCATTCACAATCATTAGCTGACATTAAGCATCATTAGCTATCATCAATCATCACTAGCTATCATTAACCATCATTATCTATCATTAACCATCATTAGCCATTATTCACCATCATTAGCCATCATTAGCCATCATTAAGCATCCCTAACCATCATTATCATCATTAACTAACCAGTAACCAGCATCAAGCATCATTGCCTTTCATTAACCATCATTCACCATCATTTCAGAAACATCAATCATCTCAAACCATCATTGAGAATCATTAAATCATTAACCATAATAAAGCATCATTAAGAATCCTTGACCATCATTATGCATCGCCATCACCAGCCATTGTCCACCAACCGCTTAGCGCCGGACACGGCGGACCACCATGGTGGACCCACCGCCATGTGCCGTGCTCACCTGGACCGTCGTTGCATCACCGTGGCTCGTGGCGCATCGGCTCAGTGGCTCCCAGCGACCGATTCCCAACGGCCGAGTTTCTCAACTGCGTCAAGTGCTGCTTGGACTGCGTTCGTTCGGTCTCGGTGCTTGGGAGGCTAAGGAGCCAGGGGCAGCCAGGGGGAAAGAGGATCCCTGAGTTGCTGAATCATTGCGGTTGCTGACCAGACCACTAAGGGTTGGTAAGGATGAGTTGTCCCCATATCTATTGCCGTTGATGTTTTGTGGATGGCTAAGCGGCCACTAAGAGACGTTAGCAACCAACAAGTGGCTAAGAATCATCAATTGTGATATCGGTCAGCGTTCACAGTCAATTTCCATAAGAATTGATAATAATAGTTGATAATAATTACTGTAGTCACAAGTTGACATTGATAGCTGATGAATCAACAATAATGGTCACAGTACCGATGATGGTTAATAGCCAGCGATGATGGTTAATGACTACGTGACGCTTATCACTGGTTCAGGTACATCTGGTACAACCATGGTCAAGCTGTTTGATGGCTGAGAATGCTTTGCAACGCCGAAGGGCTTACCAACCATTCATCATCTACCAAACAGTCATAGGGGTTACACTCTGGTAAACAAACATAGTATTTGAAAATCACCATGTTTTGTAGAGAAACCCTGGGAAACCATCAATCATTGGATTTTCCATTGCCATGTTAGTTTACCAGAGGGTACCAACGACGGATCATAGACCCAACGGTCATGGGGGCTACCAACTCGATCCTTCGGGACTGAGATGGTTCATGATGGTAAGCCACGATTCGCTGTCCATATCCGACAGGCCGTGAACCCCACGGCTTCACCAGCCAGCCATGAGACCGGACCCCATCCCATGCCAATCGCGACCCGGATCCAGAGAACTCGACTCAACGCGATTTCCACACGGTTTGAGCCGTTCGGTAAAAGCTGGAAACACCGGCCATGCTTGGGTACCTGCGGGGATATGGATGCTGAAATCTAATGAAATGAAGATTCTGGCACAAGTATCCGTTACTGTTGGTCTATCATTCTCTGCAAACTGGCACCAGTCGGAGAAGCCCCCAGACTTGCAGTCACTGGTGGCTAATCATTGGAAGGTGGCTAAGGGGTTTCTTTGTGACCCCTTATGGGAAATACAAAGCAGCTGTTTGCGGAATTCAAAGAGTAGCCGGTTGATAAATGATCATATTGAAGCAGCGAAAAGCGTTATCCTTGGTGCAGTCATTGCTCTTGATCTGCTAGTCATGGCGCCCACTTTGTACTAAGGGTTCAGCTTATCCTACTAATTAGAGGTTCAATAGCCAACACTGAACAGTTCATGCTGATGACTGGTGATTTGAATGGTGGTTATTCGTGTTTCTTGACCAACCAGAGATGGAAGAGCCCAGTCACTTTCCACGTTCGATTCCACTTTGCCGGTCGAGGCCATGGCTCGTTCTTGGGGCGTACTTCTTCTGGGTCTGATGATCTTCAGGTGTCCTGGTGGGCGGGAGGGCTGGCCGAAATGGTTGATGCTGCTGTTGTTGTTGTTGTTGTTGTTGTTGTTGTTGTTGCATGCTGTTGTTGTTGCAATTGCTAGGACGAAACAAGTAGGTCCGGTTTAGAGGCATTCTTTTCTGGATCTGTATTGATAGATATGTAGACGCGGGCAAATATACTCTTGTGTAGCTTACGCATAATTATTACATAACCTCATGCATCGATTTGATTCACCTATGTATATGGTTTCTACCTGTACATAGTGCACATAAACACATGATATGTGTGTATATACATATATACATGTACATACATATTCTTTTCTTTGCTGCCATCTTTTTACTCATCAAAATGTTTAGCCAAAATAATTCAATCATTGGAACTATACTATTAGGCTAGTTCCCTATACAACCTTCTCAATCTACTCCGTAATCCACATTAATGATAATATCACGTATCGCAACAATCAACAACAATAAGTCCACACAAGCATATGACATAACTGAACCAGCCAAAATAATCAATATAACTAGCAAAATAACCATAAAACTAACCATATAACTCACCATAAAACTAACCATAAAACTAACCATATAACTCACCATTAATAACCTCAATAATTAATCCCTGGGCTTGGAAACGTCTAACTGTGTAAGGGTTTCCGGGAGACTGTCCCAGCATTTCTGGGAATTCATGAGCAACCCAGTTATAGCTATTGTAGTTATCAACTATGGCTATGGGTCAATATTAACCAACCAATTTCATGGGGGATAATAACCAACAATAATAAGGGAAAACAATGGTTACTGCTGGGGAACCAGGGGTACAGGGTTTTGACCCACAGTCCTATCACTGAATCAACCATTATCGAAGCATGTGGCCAATCAACCAGTATCAGTAATCACAACCATCAACCATGGTCACTAGATCAACTATGATCAACTACGATCAACCCTTAAATCCTTATAGGGTTAGATTTAGATAATCCACATGAGGTGACCAATATATCACATGGCAGTATTCATTTGCCGGATCCAACCACCGAACCAATCGCCACAGTTCGCTCACCTCAGCAGTTGTTTAACCATCTTTGTTGGTTATCATACCCTATCATTAAACCATTCTATATCTGTTATTAAACCATTGTTGGTTATTTACACCCTATCATTTTAGTTGGTTAACCTTTCTAAATCTGTCGACCTTTATAATCCATTCTCAACTATACTCCTGATCTCTGGTTGTTACACTAATGCTCTTTGTTGGTTATTATACCCTATCATTTTTGTTGACCTTTCTAGGTTATTATACCCTATCATTAACCACTACTGACCTTTCTAACCTAGGGTTAACAAAAATGATAGTATAAATGATTGGGTATGAAATAACCTATCTCTGATATACATACTACTGACCTCTCCTAAACCATTCTATCATTAAACCATTCTATATCTGTTGCCATTCTATCGGCAGATTCAGATTCTCAACTCAACTGATCTCTGGTTGTTATATTAATGCTTTTTGTTGGTTATTATACCCCTATCATTAACCATTACTGACCTTTCTAGTTGCCATTCTATATCTGTTAACCCATTCCATATCCGTTGACCTTTCTATATCAGGTTCAGCAACCTCACCATTCATCAACCACCTCTGGTTGTTATGTCTCCCTTTAGATAATAGGCTTCTTAACCACTACTATACCCTATCATTAACCACTACTGACCTTTCTAGTTGCCATTCTATATCTGTTAACCCATTCCATATCCGTTGACCTTTCTATATCAGGTTCAGCAACCTCACCATTCATCAACCACCTCTGGTTGTTATGTCTCCCTTTAGATAATAGGCTTCTTAACCACTACTATACCCTATCATTAACCACTACTGACCTTTCTAGTTGCCATTCTATATCTGTTAACCCATTCCATATCCGTTGACCTTTCTATATCAGGTTCAGCAACCTCACCATTCATCAACCACCTCTGGTTGTTATGTCTCCCTTTAGATAATAGGCTTCTTAACCACTACTATACCCTATCATTAACCACTACTGACCTTTCTAGTTGCCATTCTATATCTGTTAACCCATTCCATATCCGTTGACCTTTCTATATCAGGTTCAGCAACCTCACCATTCATCAACCACCTCTGGTTGTTATGTCTCCCTTTAGATAATAGGCTTCTTAACCACTACTATACCCTATCATTAACCACTACTGACCTTTCTAGTTGCCATTCTATATCTGTTAACCCATTCCATATCCGTTGACCTTTCTATATCAGGTTCAGCAACCTCACCATTCATCAACCACCTCTGGTTGTTATGTCTCCCTTTAGATAATAGGCTTCTTAACCACTACTATACCCTATCATTAACCACTACTGACCTTTCTAGTTGCCATTCTATATCTGTTAACCCATTCCATATCCGTTGACCTTTCTATATCAGGTTCAGCAACCTCACCATTCATCAACCACCTCTGGTTGTTATGTCTCCCTTTAGATAATAGGCTTCTTAACCACTACTATACCCTATCATTAACCACTACTGACCTTTCTAGTTGCCATTCTATATCTGTTAACCCATTCCATATCCGTTGACCTTTCTATATCAGGTTCAGCAACCTCACCATTCATCAACCACCTCTGGTTGTTATGTCTCCCTTTAGATAATAGGCTTCTTAACCACTACTATACCCTATCATTAACCACTACTGACCTTTCTAGTTGCCATTCTATATCTGTTAACCCATTCCATATCCGTTGACCTTTCTATATCAGGTTCAGCAACCTCACCATTCATCAACCACCTCTGGTTGTTATGTCTCCCTTTAGATAATAGGCTTCTTAACCACTACTATACCCTATTATTAACCATTACTGACCTTGCTAAACCATTCTATATCTGTTAAACCATTCCATATCTGTTGACCTTTCTATATCAGGTTCAGCAACCCTCACCATTCATCAACTCAACTGCTTCGCAGGACGCTGAGCTTCGTGTCCTTCGCTCCCAAAGCGGTGCCACGCTCTGTGAAGGTCCTGCGCCAGGCCACGGCGGCGGGGCCGGGGGTGGGTGGCGCTGGGTGATGCTGGCGGCTGGAACGTGGGGCCCCGTGGTGTGCCTTGGAGGGTGAAATGATGGTGAAATGATGGTTAGATCATGTTAGATCTGCCTGTGCTGCAAGTTTTTTGATGGCGAAATGATGGCGAAATGATGGTGAAATGATGCTTAAAGCTATGGCCAATGATGGTTAGAGCTTTTTAGTTGGGTGTGTGCCAAGCCATAGGGTAACCAACAACCTACCATCAATTAAATGATACCATTGGTTTTGTGGGTACCACTATTTTGGCAGATACCCAATTGGTTCTTGGATGGTGAGATGAGAATGATGATTACAGCTATGGTTAATGATTGTTGGCAGATTCTTCGATGGAGTTGGTGGTGAATCGAGGGTTGGCGATGAGCAATTATGGTCAACAGAGCTTGTTGATGACCCATAAATGGTCTACAAGCTGGTTGATAGTGACTTATGGCTAATAATCGTTGATAGTGGTCCAGCAAAGGTTGGTAAGGACTGATTATATGTTTGTGGGTCGATACCCAGTACTCCTAGTGTCCTAGTGATCACACTGTAAATGACCAATCTAGTCTAGGCTGTTGGGATCTTCACCGTTCACCGTGGGTTATGCTTAGTTTCTGCTCTTGACCCATCCCCATGTGGGTACGTGCCAACAAGAGTGGTGCCCAACAAAACCAATGGTTTTTAATCGCAAAATGATCATATTTGGGTGGGTTATTGGTTTCCAGATTTTTGGCGCAGGCCCATATACCTCTGGTTGGGGATGGTGATGGGTCATGATCAGCTGATTGGTTGAAGTAGTTGCTGATTCGTGATGACAGGTTGGTACGCCAGCTGGGCTGATGGGTCCATGATGGTCTATGGGATGGGTGAACATTCCAACACAGATCGTTGAGAAAAGCTCATCATCATTAAACATTCTTAATTTTCATGAGATATTATAATTTATATTGGTTATGCTTGATACTTTGATAATGGTTACTGTTGCCCTCACACGGGTATATGGCATTTCCATAGATGGTGTATCATTTTCTGCTGGCGTTCCTACTAAAAATGATCATAGCTTGAGAATTCTTGCGACAGTGATCTTCCTTGCAGAAGCCACAACTTTACCAAGGCTTACTACCTGCTTTATTGCAGCGTACAAACATCTGGTATGGGAAGATCTACGAACCACCGGCTGGAACCCTAGTCGGATCGGCTTGGACCCACCACTTATGTCTTCGCCAGCAATTTCAGTCGTCTCAACTTCCCCCTCTCACGTGGTCGACTGAAACATTTTGGGGCTGTTTTGCTTCGAATCTTTGGTTTCCAATTCTTTGCCTTTGCTGAGCGGTTCGGGAGCTGGAAATCCTCCAAGTTGTGTACTGCGGCAACTCAGTTCTGGGGGCTGCACCAAGAGCTTGACACGTTCAAAATCTTCTTCCTCGAATGTGGTGGCGCAATGGCAGCCATTCTTACGCTGGGGATAAGGAATTTATCTTCGTCCCGCTTGGGAGGGGGGACGACATCACTTGTTCTTTGGCCTTGTCTTCCTGCTTTTCTGAAACTGAAATCTGTTTGTCTCTTAACTTGATTTTATACTCGCATCGTTTCTGCTTCGGCACTGTCTGCCCTGTCGTCCACTCGCCCCCCCCCATGGTGCTTTCCTTCATGGGTGGTTCGCTTGGTGCATCGATGTTTAGCCATAGATGATCTCCCGCAATCGGTACCCGGTGCTGCGATGCCGCGATTTTGGGAGGCAACTGCGACAGATGAGACCATGGGCAAGGCGTGCCACTAGTGGGACTGGTGTCCTGGTTGATGGATGACACTGAGGATGAGCTGGTGGAAGCCATGGTTGATCTGATCATCAAGACTTTTTGGCCACCAACACCGTTGGATATATCTCTGGTCAGCTGATGTATTAACATCAGAACCACCATCCTTGGTGATCACCACCGATACATGTGGATATTCATTGCCAAACATGATGAGTTGCTTTCCCTTAACCTTCAACATCGATAGCTTGGATGTTTACGCGAGCTGATCATCAAGATCTGAGATCATTCCACCAGCTTTCCAGAGCTGAACCAACTGAAGCGAGCAACATCAACAGCTCAACGTTGTCCAAGACGTCAATCACTGCATGAGTCAGCAACGACAGGTAAGTCATGACCAATCATGGTGAATAATTATGAGTACTACTGACCTATGAGTACGTAGGTAATGACACACCGGTACGGAGAGTCCAATAGATAGCGCTGGTTAAGAATGGTGAGTACTGGGATCGCCAGTGAATTCTCATGCCCTGGTTTAGGTTTCAAGTTTAAAGGCTTCCCGTTGCTGGTGGATGGGTCGAGCTAGTCCACAGCCATGGGTAACGTGAACTGATCCCAACAGTTCCGGTAGTGACTAGCCGTTTATGGGATGTGAACAGCTGGGGTACGAGATATTGACCCACAGCATCCCACAGCTATTCGTGACATAGCATTGGTGGCACAGAATCATTCACCATCCATTACTTCATGTGAGTATTGTGTACAGTCGTCGTTGATATTTGCCATTATAATATACCACTATCAAACATCATTAGCATTCATCATAAATTGCCATGGAACATAAGCGGCATTTATCATCCTGAACCACATTCTACACGTTTGGCCTGCAGTGCAATCTGGTGTTGCTGTACACCATCCCACCAAAGTGTGAATGATGGACAAATGAAGAAATCCAATTCATCCCTTCATGAGCCATCAATTCCCCATGAACTAACCATTAATGAACCATGAAATAACCAGTATCAATCATTAGTTAATCACCAACCATCATAAACCATCATAAACCAACCACATACCAACCATAAACCAACCATCAAGCAACCATTCACCAACCATCAACCAACCATTCGCCAACCATCAACCTTTAGCCAACCAGGCCAACCATTAACTCCACCCAACCTTCAGCTTCTCAGCGCGCTTCCGCACGCGCGCCGAGTCCGTCGATTCCGCAGGTGGCGGACGTCATTGCCGAGCAGCTGGGTGTGGACAAGGAGAAGGTCACCCGCGAGGTCACTCGCGGGATTCCGCCGCGGGGATGCAGGCGGCCACCACTTGGCGGGTCGAGATGAAGCAAGCAACAGGTGAATGGTTACACTCTGGTAGTCCCTACCATAGCTGGCTGGAAAATCCATCATGGCTATTGGTGGTTTCCCAGGGTTTCACGACCGAAAATATGGTTAGAATCCAGCCAGCCAGGTTAGTTTAGCGGAGGGTAACTAGCAGGTGAATGGTTGATAATATGAGAAGTAGCAATAGAAGGGGATATATCAGCTATACATGGCGAGCTGGGTCCAGCTGGTGGTTAATAACGGTTAACTATAGGGGATAATAACCAACAATGGGGGGAGAAACAATGGTTAATAGGGGAACCAGCAAGAATAGCTGGTTAGTAGTTAATACTGAGTAATACTGGTTAATAAGTAGGAATAGTAGGCAACAACAGTAGGGAGAACTAACAATTGGCTCTGGGTCAGGGCTTGAATCCACCAACTAATCGTGGATATATCATAACCAACAAAACTATAGGGAAAACAATGACAAATGATAGGGAGCCAGGGGCACTAACTGACCCAAATCCACTTTGGTTGCTGCGAACTGATGACTGGTTGGTAATAGTCATGCAGGGTAAACGGTAGCCATGGCCACAGTGAAGAAGGCACATTTGAAACCAAAGAGCGAGAAGAGCAAAGAGAACCAAGATGGGAAGGCGACAAAGAGAAATCACTGCGCAGAGTCCTTCCAAGCTTTCATTCTGAGCAGCATTTCCTGTGCAACTTGGGGCGCGGCCATCATCACGTGTGTTAGCACGCCGTGGACCCGTGGACCCAAGCGTGGTTTCAAAGGCTCCCTTTCTCTGGACACGGGGAAGACAGGATCTTGCTACAGCATTGTGTCCAGGGGGCAGCCTTTGATGGAAGAAAAAAGGGGGCAGAGAACCATTTTCACGCGTTGAGACGACTCTCGTTGTGTTCCAGCGAGAACGCGAACACCTTCCATTTGCCTGGCTACAACCTGCCTTGTAAGCAGCTTCTCCAAGTACGGAAAGCTAGGCTACGCTTGTAAGACAAAAAGAAACAAACGTGAAAGGCTGTGATCTCTGCAGGCTTCCAACCCTGGGCGAAGACTTGCAGACTGGCAACCATGACTTTTCCAAGAGCAGGCTAGTCAAGCACATGAAACTGAAGAAGGCCAGGGTCAATGTTTTGCACGCCCCTTCCGCGGCGCGGGGCATCCCCGAAGCACTGGTTTGTGGCCCCCTTGGCAGCGGGCAGCAATCAGTCAAGCATTTCAAAGCCCGGAATCCAAAACCTGTAGATATATTTGGAATCAGTGTGGCCCAGTCCTTTCCTTTTCCCAGTCCTTTCCGCTATATCAATGTGGAATCCATGCATTTCGCATTTTCCCCTTCTGGTTTCGCAAGTTTGGCAAAAGTTGCGCGCCAGGGCTTCAGCGCTTCAGGGCGCCAGTCACTTGATCCGAGTTTGAAGGCCTCACAGCTCGTGGCCTATCATTGGGCTGTGATTTTCCCAAGGGTCACGCGTGTCTTTTGCCCTTGGCGTGGCAGAGGCGTGTGCAGCGAGCTCTTCTGTTTTCAAAACCAGCTCCTTGCAGTGGATTGGCGCTTGACAAATGTTGTGCCGTTCATGTTCTCGGCATGTTTGACATTGGATGTCCTCACCTTTGGTTGTGTTCACCCATGTTTGCTTTAAATTCCACACGCCAGGGTTTGCTGGACGGTATCCGACTGATTGGCATGCCCCGCGAAACGCTGGGATTCAGAGCAGCCAAATTGGCCACCATTGCCTATCCAGCTGCGCGCTGGCGAAGTGAAACTAAAAACATGATGCCAGCTTCTACTCGTTGATATTTGATTCATTGTGAGTTTTACACCATTGATTTTTCCTTACGTTTTTTATCATTGCCCACTGTTGTTTACTAGTACCGTTTTGTCTGTATAGTAAGTACCATGAGTTAGCGATGTACAATCATATCATTTACAGAGAATTCATTAGCTGAACGTCCTTAACCGGATGGTTGTTTTCGCCAAAAAGGAAATATAAATAGATAAATATATATGTATATATATATATGTATATATTTACATATATATATATATGTAAATAATTGATGGACATTATCAAATATCACTAATTACTGATTATTAACGTAGCTCATATTTGTTTGTCAATTAGTTCATACCTTTTGCTGGGCGCTCAGGCCACCCTGACCGAGTTGGGCGCCGACTCCCTTGACATCGTGGAGTCCGTGTGCCTTGGATGGTGAGCCTGGTGATCTGAAGGGTTGCAAGACCGTTGAGTAACGATTGAATAGGTGAAGGGCTTCAAGATGGGTGAGTAACGATTGATGATGGTTCATGATGGGCACTGATGGTAATGATGGGTAATGATGGTTGATGATGGTTCGTGATGGTTCATGACGGCTGGTGATAATTCATGATGGTTAATGGCTGACGAATGATTGATTCTGGTTGGTTGAGGGCTAGTTGTTGGTCAGCGGAGGGTCAATAATGGTGGGTTGATGGTCTAGTTGAAGCTGAATGAATGGTGAATCGATGGCCAATACTGGTTTAGATTTTTTGATTTGGTGGCAGATTGATGGCGATGAATTGGGGGGAAATCGAGAATTCTGAATGGTCTATTGTTGGCAATGATAGTCCGTCCATGATTGAGGAGGGTTCTTGTTTATAGCAAATAGCGGTCAATCACGGTCAATAATGACAGCTGCTTGTTAGCGATGGTCATAGGGTGGGATCCGGGCCCATGGTTAATCCATCACAAGATGCCGACATGGCTATTTCCAATCTTGTCACACGCGACATGGACCCAGCCATAGTGGCGCCAGGGGCCAAGTTTGTTTACTGCATATAAAATTGAATCCCGCTTATTTTTTCCCCATGTGTTGGGGGTTGCCCTTCATTTGGCTATATCTATATAGGCGTATCCATGAATCAGCGATTGCCCGGTTTCGACACACCGGGGCCGCGCCCGCGATGTTTCCGGATGTGTTGACGACTCCATTTTTTGCGGAGAATCGGATCTCAAATGCAAAAATGCCTCTGGATCAAGAAACTCTACCCCTCGTTGTTCACATCCCAAAAATGACCATTATCATTTCCCTCGTGTTGGAAGGCCCACCCCCTGCGTGATCCCAAAAATGACCAACAAACTAGGCACTTTTGGAAGATTGGAGCCTTGACCCAGCCATTCATTTTCAAGAGCAGTTTGCCCAGATGACCCCTGAACCATGGTTTCATTTCCCGAATGATTGGTGATGCCACATCATGAACCACTGTTCAGTCCAATTAACCTTGTCAAAACCCTGTCACTCACATTATAGTGCTCCTTAATTCGCTATTGGTCCAGCCTCATTGGCCAGTTAGTCCTTAACCTTATGGTGGTTTCTCAAGATAGGGGTACCCCCAAGGTATCCATTATGAACTATTTATGGGAATGAACCATCAATTCTTGGGGTACCCCCATTTTTAGAAACACCTATGTAGTAGTTGCTAAACCATCATTGTTGGTGATTCTCCCCTATTACAATCCATTAACATCCGCTAACATTGTCAAGCATCATGATCCATCTGGACCACGCTAGCACCAACAAGTGGCTACTCCTTGGCTACTCCTTAACTTCGTGGACGACCACTGAGACGACCCCAGGATGGCGCTGGAAGAGGAGTTTGATGTTGAGCTCCCGGACGAGGTCGGGGTCGAACGGGGTGGCTGGCTTGGACATGGACCGACCGCGGACCAAGCGTGGACGGGGTCCCGTGGGTCTCCCCAAAAATAGCTGGCTGATTAGTCGAAACGATGAGAATTGGATGATTTGGGGGTTGCATGATGTTGAGAAGCACCCGACCAGGTAAATTTGTTACAACAAATAGTTGGTCAAATAGAACGAGCAAAATCGACTGGTGCCATGACTGCTGCTTGGTGTAGCAGCTAAGCGCAAGGAACCACTGCTTAATGATGGGTTCTGTGAGAAAATTGC
Organism: Symbiodinium kawagutii; assembly: GCA_009767595.1. Classification (NCBI taxonomy): domain Eukaryota; class Dinophyceae; order Suessiales; family Symbiodiniaceae; genus Symbiodinium; species Symbiodinium kawagutii. The sequence continues at coordinate 288,505 of VSDK01009365.1, read as the reverse complement.
TAACGCCAGGAGACCACGTCGCTTAAGAACTGCGGAGATGTCATGGATTTGAACCTTGGGAGCCGCAAGTGCAGCCGCTGGAGCAACTGGGGAGTTGGGGGTTTCTCAAGTCAGTTTGGTTGGTTCACATTTGTATATTGAAAGATATATAGAGATATAATGGTTGATAATAGGGGATTCCAATGGTTGATAATAGATAATAGGGGATTATAGTGGTTGATAACAGAGGATTGTAGTGGTTGATCATGGGGAATAAGCAACAACAGGGGTCAAACAACTACAGTATGGTTGGGTTTCAAGCTGTTGCCAGTTTGGGGGACTTTTCAGTTGTTTGGGATTTGCTTCACATTTGTGTATTTAAAGATATGGTAGTTTCTCAAAATAGGGGTACCCCCAAATCATCCATTATTAGTTATTATTAGTAGTAAATCAACCATTTTTAAGGGTCCCGTATTTTAAGAAACCCCCATATATGAATGGTTAATAAACGGGATGACAGCTGCGGGGGTCCCCTATGGCTTGAGAAACCTTCATATCAGGAATATCATGACCAACCAAATCAGGACAAAGCAACAAAAGTCAACGATTGAGAGACGCGGGACTTGCTCAACCTCTGGTTCGGGGAACGATCATTGGAAAAATGGTCACACTGTGATGTGGGCCAGGGTATCTCTTGACAATTTTCAGTGTACGCTAAGCTAAGATGGGTATGTGTCACCGCGACCTTCAACGGTTGAAATTGGATTGTGTTCACGAGATGTGACAGACATTTGGCCAAGCCGGTCGTGTTGCTGCCCTACAATGGGAATGACGGTTGATTGCTGGGTCAATTCACCGACACCAAAGAAATGCAGGGCCCATCCAAGTGAAGAACATGCTCATGTGCTGGTGCTTGTCAAGTTCTGGGGCTTTTTTCGTCCTCTTAGATCCAGGATGCCACAGGGTTCCCAGCTGGAAGCGCCCTGCAATCACCTGGGGCGCCGATTTCTGTCAGAGAGGTTGCTGTTGAGCTTGGAGATCATGAAGGCGTACATCATATATCATCATGTCAATGAATAGTTGACATCTCTGGCAATATCTGGTAATCTAGTAATTCATGAATAAGGTGTTACACCCAAGAAGCACCCCCTCTGCGGGGTATGTTTGTTCGTAAGCATCATCACCCAATTGCCTGCCAGCACAGCCACCTATTTGCTTTTTGATATGGGCTGTAATCGTTGGTGGATTTCAAAGGTAAACGACCAAGACAGCCTGGAAGTTGGCAGACCAGAACCATCTTTTCCGCAGGCACAGATGACCACTCTTGATTTGGGTGTTGGTGTACCAACTTCAAGATACCTGAGAGCTGGGAAGACTGGAGGTGTTGACATTTGTATACCAACTATATACACTGAGGCAAACTAACCTGGAATCTAAAAATCACTATCTTTACAGGAAAAACCACTATAAATTTTGGATTTTCAGCTTCCAGGTTAGTTTGCCAGAGGGTACCAATCTTTCCAGAATTGGCTGTGGGTCAGTTCACCCCGTACCCCTGCTTCCCCCATCATCAACCTTTGTTTCTCCTTATTATCGTTGGTAAATCCTCCATTAGTTGGTTGGTTTATATTGACCCATAGCCATATAGTTGGTATATCCACTACTATTGTTGCTTAGTATCCCCTATTGTTAACCATTAACCAGCTACTATTAACCATTGGTTGGTTGGTTAACTGCTTGACCCAACTCGCCAATTCTCTTGGGAAGACTGGGTCGGTGTTGCTGGGTCCGTTCCCTGGGCCCAAGGATCCAAAGCAAGATTTGAGCACGGTGAAGTTGCAGGCGGAAGATTCGCATGGCATGGCCGGTGTTGGACCCGGGAGACCCATCACAGCTGTTGGGTTGATGGCGAGCTGGGTCAACCAACCAATGGTTAACTAGCTGGTTAATGGTTAATCATAGGGGATATTAAGCAACAATAGTAGTGGATATACCAACTATATGGCTATGGGTCAACATTCACCAACCAATTCTTGGGGATAAGTTCACCAACAATTTCATAGGGAGAACAGCCTGGTTATGATAGGGGAACCAGCGGGACTAAGGGTTAACTGACCCACGGCCAGATCATGCCAGATCACTTGCTGTTGGAAACCTGTTGGTTGTCAATAGAATCAACCATGACGGGGAAATCAATAGTGGGAGATTCGGAGATCTCGGCAAATCCTGGCGTGCTTTTTACCAGGGTGGGAAGCTCACATTGCTCAAGAAAAGCACCACATTGCTGGTCCGATTCTCATCATTCGGTCGTGATTTGTGTCAAATGAGCGAATCTCCAAAGCATGGGTTTTGAAGCTGAACTACAGTGTTGCAGATTGAGAACTGGCCTGATTTGTGTGAAAGGTTTTAATGATCCCCTGACCCTATGTATATTCCTACCTCATACATTTCAAGATGTGGCGCCCCAACATCTTGGAGTAATTTGGTGATTCTCGGGGGCCTACAGCCAACAGAACGGATTCTGAGGTAGAGTCTAAACTTGGAACCTGGGCGGAGCTCCACCGAGCTCGACTAGTGCAGGGTCATTGTTGGGATGTAAACAGCGGTGGTAATCGTACTCCATAGAGCTTTGATCCAAGGCCAAAGAACATCAAAGAACCACAAATTATTGCAAGTGTGAAGATCCCAGCGACCAGTTCATATCTATACTGTGAAGCCACTGGATAAGGCACGCACAAATGGATAAGGCACATGGAAACAACGTCCCAATAATGGCTTCTATGTACAACGGATAAGATAATGTCACTCAAATGGATAATGCACAATGTCCCAATATGTCCCAATATGTCCCAATGATGCACTTTGTGTTCTGCGGTTAAGAAGGGCCAAGTGACATATTTGGACCATGTTCTGGATGCTAATTAATATGGATGATCTCAGTTGACTCGCGCTCGGAATGGTGTAGATAGCAACTGGCCACCCGCGTTTGCTGGTTGTGATATGTTGTGAACATGATTGCGATTCAGGTGATACTGAGCAAGGCATGGTAAGGCTTCGATTTGTTTGTCAAGTTCTCCGCGTTGGTCGGCTAATTCTATTGATCAACTGACTGCCGCAATTCGTTACTTGACGACCGATCCTGTTGAATCATGTTGGAGATGAGTAGTTCTTGGAAGCACCGTTGGTTGGCGCAGGGGGTTGTGGAAGTTTCTAGCACCGAGCCGCAGGCTATTCACGACATTGAGGAGAATCTCTCTCCTTGTTGCTTGAGAACCAGATGGTAGTTGATAATGCGGAGCTTTCCCTGATGATCTTCCTCAGCTGCTTAACAAGTGGGTTCCCAGAAATGGTTGGACAATCTCAGTTGGAAAGCCTTGTTCTAGCCAGATTAGCCACCAACTCTAGGGTTTCCTATGGTTTCCCGTTGATTTTCCCATCAACCAGGGCCCCAGCGATCCTTCAGAACCGCTGGAAGTTGCAGGACTGTCCTCGGCGCCTCTGTGCCAAGCAACCAATCCGATCACGCAACGTCACCAGCCGTGGCATGTTGCGGTGTGTTGCCTCAAGAGCAGATGAGTCCACCGAAGTCAGCAAGTTGTACAACCGTTTCTTCGTTGAACAGCAGCGATTTTTTCGCAGATATTAACAGATACTAAGCAGATGTTTAGTGGTTTGCTGGTGATGTTATCGAAATTATAAAAACGGGATTGCAGTTCCAAAAGAAATTGTGATTGAAATTGTCAACAAGCGAGACATGTATACACATGTATGCACATGTTCGCAGAATCACACATCATTTATCATCATCAAAGGATTGGTAGGCTTTCAGAGACTCACTTTTAACTTTTGGGGCAATGATGGTTTTATATTTTTTCCGCCAGGCAGGTTGTTTGTTTGGCCCTTTCGAGCCACAGCCGCCTTTTCCAAATGTTGTAAGATGGAAGCCATCAGTGGATTCGGGCAAAAAAAGAGACCTTTGCAGCATGCGGCACATGCCTCCTCAGAGTTTCACCCCTTCTAAGTAAGTTTAAGTAAGTGCTTTGAATGCTCTTGGTTCAAGTTAGTATGCTCAAGATCACTCCAGAGTCACGTTGAGTAGACCATCCACAACAAACGAGTGGTGTGTGTGTGTGTGCGATCCTGTCAACATCAACCAATAGCCACGCTCTTGCGTGGGTGATGCACCATCGTGCACCATGGTAGACCTCTGCTGATGGTAAGTGCTAACCTCTGCATCCAATGTTTTTTTTGGGAGCGGGAAGAGCAAAGCCCTGGATTTAAATCAGAAGGCCTCAGAGAAACTCCCTTGGCCAAAATGCAATAGTTGATTTTTGTGACGTGTCGCAACTCCCAAAATCAAATTCACACGCATGAGCCACTCATGGAAATAGAGAAGTCAAAGAAGTAGACTCATTCAATCGCTGGGAAGCGCTAAAAGAAGTGACCACCAGTTCCAATGACTACTACCTTCTCAACAGGACTTATGTGAATGCTCACACCAATTTGGGTCACAACTAGAGTACCTAAACCACCCTGAAAGGTGATGAACATACTCATCATGAAATCACATCAATATCTGAGGTTCGTACCACAATCATAAGCGCTAAGAATAGCTCAACCACCACCGCAACGCCGTGAATCACGGAAATGCTGTGCCGTGCGGTGTGGCAACACATTACTGGACCATGGGATCCCGTGAACAGTTCAGGCCCGGCCGAGTTTCCAATCGGGTCAGTTTGAGTGGCTGAGAATGATTTTGAACAGGGCCCACGACTTTCCCCATGCGTTTCCGATGGGTGTTTCGATAGCAACAGTGGCGGCAACGGTGGGAATGCGATGAATGAAAAAGCCATGACACAGCCGTATCGTCACCAACCGCCTGTGTTATCAACACGACTTGATGCGAGGTTACAGAGGTGTTTATATACATGTCTTGCCGATAGGAATTCGCAGATACTTGTTCATCGGTTGCAGGTTTGTAGGGGTCAACCGGTGTCCAGGGATGTGCAGGGCAGGATGGGAATTGCTTGCAAACAATACAGTGCTTGTTCGATAGGCTGCTCATGTGTTTGCTGAACAACTGAGGTCAGAAGATTGGGTGTGCGTGCAACTAGGGTACGCATAGGGATTTGTGATCTGATGTGATGTGATTGTAAAACACAATTATTCAATCCGTGGATGCCCCAACATTTTATGGCCCATTGGCAGCATTGGCATCATATTTTTTGCCACGCTCATATTATTGGTGAATGGGAAAATCTAGAGTAAACCGCTATAGTTGATGAATGTTGGTGGTTAAAACAATTTTCCAACGTAGACTTTCCGACAACCAGGGCTTCGACGGAGCTTCAGCGCAGGCAATCACAGAGCCCAGGGAGGAGTCCAGGAAGCAGTTTCCAAAGTACTGCTGCTGGGCCTGAACATTGCTGGGGCAATGAGTAATAGCTTAATAGCTTTGTATACCAAGGGATATGGCTACGTAATAGCTTCATCTATATAGATGAATTTCACTCATAGCTTCGAAAATTGTTACTGGTGAGATGCATTCCCCTTCCCAGGGATGGTCCCTGGATTGCAGGCTGATGGAGTAGACTTCTTTCTTCACTGTTAATGTTAACCCAGGATTAATAACCCCCTGGTTGATTCATAGGGGGTATCCTCTAAAAGCCTTGGTTTCCCTTTAAAATGGTAACCCCCCAGTTCATCAACCAGGGGTTTATTATTCCTGGGTCAACATTAATGGTTGACTGTGGCTATGAACAGAAGACTTGTTCATCCACTTGGAACATCTTGGAACGAGGATGAACTCATCCAGTCAACACCCGGCTCCTCCATGTAGTGCGAGGGACAGCTTCTATGGTGGTCAAATGGTTGATTCGAATTGTAAATGAGAAACCATCCCACGTACTGTTGGATCATCTTTTGTTTGTCAGATCCAATGGTGATCTTCACGGATCGACTAGCCTGGCCAAAGATGTTTTTTTGCAGATTCACTCAGGCACAAGTGCCCATTTTGAGTGGTCCATATGCATCACCAAATCCAAAGGCATCCCATTGCTGCTGCGGGTGCAGTTGACAGAAGGTTCAGGTAGGGGGATGTTGGTCGCTGAACATAGGGGTTTATGAGGAGAGTCTATGGTTGTTCTATATTGTTCTCCTTCATTTTGATTGTTGCTTGTTGGTCGGGATCGTTTTATGATACATTTGAGTGTTTCTCAGCATGGGGGTATTCCGGGTACATCATCCGGCTTGTGAACCATGTATAGTACTAACCATATGGTAGTTTTTTAACCATTATTGTTGGTGATTCTCCCCTATTATGAACCATTATCAACCATCATTCACCACTAATAACCAACTGTTTAAGAAGCCATTATTAACCATTAGCCATCATTGACCATTATTAACCATTATTAACCATTAGCCAACTGTTTATGAAAGCACCATTTCCTTGGGACCGCTCCAAACTCCTGAGATCCCATAGCTCCATGGTCCGCTTCCCTCAGCCCAGGTTGAAGGCTTCGTGGCTGCTATACCGGTCCTGCAGCTTGACGGCAGACGCAGAGATTTTTTTTGCAAAGATTTGCGATTTTAATGGGGGATAATCATGGTGAATAGTGGTTAATGGCTACCCAGGATTCATAAACCCTAGGTTTATCAATTGGGGGTATCCCCTATAAGCCTTGGTTTTCCATTTAAAATGGGAACCCCCCTAGTTAATCAATTAATCCATCCGTGGTCCCTTAAGGCCTGATTCACAGGGTGGACGTACAAAAAGAAATATTTCTTTGTTTTTTAAAACTTCCTGCATTATCATATGTATATATAATTAGATATACACATATGTACTTTTATGTATATGTTTCTCAATATTCAGACGTTCGCAAAGCCAGTTCCAAAAGCCATTTTGGCTGAAAGTTCCAAAAGCCATTTTGGCTGACGGAAAAACCCGGAGAAAAGTTGGAAAGATGGAAATTTTCTGGAATTAAGGAAAGGGGTTACCCGCGCTTAGCGCAGCCTGCGCTAAGAGCGGGTAACTGTTCGATGGAGCGGGTAAATCCGATTCTAATAGTAAATCTTTACATCTGGCCCCCTTACCCGCGAGATCGAAAAGTTACCCGCGCTTAGCGCAGGCTGCGCTAAGAGCGGGTAACTCCATCCCCTGTCTGGGCTTCTTTGCTCATGGTTGTTTCGAAGGGAACCTTATCCGTTCATTTGGGTTTGTCTCAAAATCAGGTAGGCGTGAATGATTTCGCTTAAACATATGTTGCTAATCTTGGTCAGATGACTCATGGTGAAGTTGGAATCCCTTATGCCTGACAGCTTGATTTAGAGGGGGGGACCTACAGAAAGAAATGTTTCATTTTAGTGGCCCCCCTATCTCAACGAGTCATGATATTAATCCTGGGTGGCCATTAATTAGTAATCATGATTAACCTAATAATGATTATCCCCTATAGTTGCTATAATGATAGCTGCTAATAGTGGTTAAGCATAGGTTACAATAGGGGACAATAAGCAACTATAGGGGAGCTCATACCCATTAATAATGGTTAGTAGTGATTAAACCCATTGATAATGTTCTATAACATTTGCAAATAGGTGGCTTATATCCATTGATAATGGTATTAATGGGTAAAAAAAATGGGTAGGGTAGCTTACGGGTCACGGTTGCACATGATAATGGTTAAGAATGGTTGATAATGGTTATAGCAAGTGTAATGATGGTTATACTAACCCATTCATAATGGTTGATAATGGGGGATAATAAACAACTACAATGGTCAAAGAACTATTGGTGGGTGGTTTTAAACAAGACTTTTTGATTTTCCCTAGCAACCAGTCACAAATGGTTGGTTGACTTATATTTTTCATAAGGGTTGAAACCACCAACTACTTGAAAGCTTGGGCTGGGTCCAAGTGGCCAATGGTTCTTTTGAATCCTTTTGAGGCAAAAAGAAGTCCAAGTTGGGTGGAAGTCATGGGACTGAATGAGTGACTGCTGCCCATTTTTCACCCCAGCTGTGTTCTATTCTCAAGCCTATTTCAGGAGGTGCTAGGAGGGATTTGATGTTACGGGGAACGAGTTTGATTTGGTGCTAGAATGGAGTGCAAAAGCAGGTGGGAATCTTTCAATTCAATTTATCCAGTGCACCTGGAAAAGAATGGATGATATATATGAAAGAAACAGCTGGTTTGATTGATATGGTCAAATTCAGTCGAGTCCCTCTTTAGTGGATATTCTCGGCAACAACGGGATTTCAACCATTGCGAATGCCAACATGGAAGTACCAACAGGAAAATCCAGCTGTTAGCAGACATCGCAGACATTGAAGCCTTTGGTGTTGTCGAGTTTATGTACTCTTTGCATATCCAATGTGGGAATTTGACGTTATCATGTTGTTGATTCCAGATATTGATCTGAAGATAGGCTAAAACACTTCGACAAATTTGTATTGGGATTTTGACATTCTCATCACATCAGAATCTTATTGCTGCATGGACCCGAGAGCTGCCGGGTGGTTTTGTCAGATGATTTTTGGGAACAACCATCAAAACGAAGAAATTGGGTAGGAGGGACCAATGGCATGCTAATGATTTCTGGAAAAGTCCTAATTCCTAGTGGAATCCATTTGTTATGATTCGGTGATCAGGGGTTGCAAGGGAAACAACTAGATGGAAACCCCTGAATCACCAAACATGTTTCCATCCTCGTTCGGAAAGCCAGCCATTTGGGTGGTACTTCCGGAAACACCAATCATGTCATACCTCATAACACCACAGGCAAAGTAATGTGGATCATTTTTGAAACGGTCATTTAATGAACACTTCAATCCCTTTTTAAAGAAACTGAAATAATCTTTTTCAAGGAAACTTGAATCAAAATGAAGTGCGAACAACTTGGGATGACCATGAAAGGTTTGTGCTTGGCTAGCCCCAGCACAGGAGGCGTTTGACCTCGCAAGAGACATACTACTGCCAGATATGCCTCAATAATCACCCGATTCCTGTCTCTTGGCAAGTGGATTTCTTGGGTTCCTGGTTGCTGTCGGACGTCAGTGGTCGATGGCTGGTCATTTGGTGAGAACTGTTGGAGAACCGTGCAACCAATCAGCTGAAGAAGCTCTCTGATTGAGAGGGGACACTTCACAGCGAAATGGTTGCCACTTTTGCCAACGTTGGGATTGGAGGAACCTAATCTTTGAACACAATACTAGCCGAGCCCACCAATCACTGTTTGTCATATTTTGTCATTGCGAATCGTCAGTAGTTGACGCCAACTGCTGGGTAGTTGGAGAGTAATGTCCACAGTATTATCATGTATTATCAACCCGATTGGATTGTATGGAAACAATGATCGCAGTAGCAAGAACCAACGGCTGACGATGTCTTCTTTGTCGACCCCCAATTCATGATTTTCCTACATTTTCCTGCTGGATTTGCTTTTTTTAGGGATGGTTGCGGAGTATATTTTCCTGCTGAATTTGCTTTTTTTAGGGATGGTTGCGGAGTATTCCCTTGTTCATCACAGCAACAGCAGCCGATCAGTGCAAAGCGATGGGCATCATTTCTCGGTTGCTTGATCAGCTGGTCAAGAAGCTTATGATGTCGACATATTATCTACCATAACAATCCATAACAGCTAGTTGCCCACGATATAAACCAACGGCTGTAGCGCAAGTTGGGGGCCCAGTAGCAGCGGTAAATGTGTGTGCACATGCATTTACATGCAAATGAAGAAAATACCAAGTTGCACTGCAGAATATGCGTATTCAACAGCTATCTACTTACCTTCATGCAAAAACTCAGAGGTCTAGATCAAAAAACTAGTAAAAACTGATTCGCGTTCTGAATCAAGGAATTAACAACCACAGATGCCGAGAGATGCCGAGAGATGGGATGCACAGAGCTGGGTCAACAGGTACGCTACAGCTGTGAGGTCCGGCTACCGCGTTGCCTCCGAGGACGGCTTTCAGCTGTCCAGCTGCTCGCACCGCTTCTGCAGCGACTGCCTTCGACGCTACGTGGAGTTGCGGCTCCACGAGGCTGCGATCTATGGCCTGCTGTGTCCCTTCCTGCCGGACGTGCATGCGCAAGGACGGAGGGCAGGGGTAGCCACTTGATGGGTTTTGATGGCTGGATGTTGCTGGATGTTGCTGAATGTTGCTGGATGTTGCTGGCAGGTTCCACAGGTCTTGGTTCAGGGTTTGCCACAGCCATGGGGAGAGCCTTCGGAACATTTCATGACGATGAAATAATGTTCGCCGGGGTTGTTGGGATCCTTCACTGTTTTTTAGGTGGTTGGGAATGACTAAGAACACATTGTACAAATTCACAAGTACCCTCTTGCAAGCTAACCTGGAAGCTGAACATCACCGTGTTTATAGGCAAATCATGCTAAATAGTGGATTTTCTACTTCCAGATTAGTTCGCTGGAGTGTAATTGATATTGATATTATTTGATATTCATGTTTGCATTGCAGCAAGCGCTGTAAGCAATGATTGGCAGGTCTGCGACCATGCTGGTAGCCACAGCACTCATGTGCATCAATGGGAGAGTCATTGACTCGTATGTTGTTGAAGCAGGAACAAAAATGAGGATCAACACAACACTGGGAAATCATTGTCAAGGCAGCACCACACTGAGTAATCATTTTTGATAGCGGTGAATAATCCGTTCATGAACTTCGTAACTTAGCTATTGACGGTGAAAGCCGGAGCATCATTTCTAATATTGGACAACCATGGTTTGATGCTAGGAATAGTCCACCAGGACGGCAGCTGTCTTTCCCTGCAAGATCCCGTTCTGCCTTTTTCATCATGTCGATGATTGACAAACCACAAACCACCACGGACAATGTCACAGGTTGTTGTTATTATTATTGTTGTTGTTGTCGTTTTAATGTGTACCCGCATATTAATATGGTGTTCATGATTATTCGCTAATTTGTGCCTTTTTTGTCGGTGGCATGCCCCTCTTTCGATTGCTAAGATTCCCACCAGTAGTGATTATTTACCAACTTTCGGTTTGTAGTTTCCAACAATCACCAACAATATCAAGAAGTAATCACCAACAATCACCACCAGTATTGTTGGTGTTAAGATTGCTACCAGAATCTGGCTGTTTCTTAACATGGCTGACCAGGCTGTAGTTTGCGGGGCCATCCATGCATGACTCAGATATCAATGGCTCGCCATGGTGACCGACGTGAATGAAATTGCCAGCTTATGATCAGTTTAATTGGAGATTATTGAAAAAATATCTATAAATTCAGCTCATGACTTTTAAAAATCAGCTTTCCAATTGAAGTTTATTGAGAATTACATTGGAAATCATCCATGGAAACTCATTGTGAAACCGGGTGGATTGACGGGCCGCCATCAGGACTGAACACCGGATGCGCCACCGAGATCCCGGACGAGGAGGTGGGCAGAGAGGTAGGCCGCTAAGGCTGAGCCAAGATAGTCGGCTATTAGTCAATATTAGTTAACCAACTAACCGGGGGGATTTCCACCAACAATTTCATAGGGAAATCAATGGTAAATGGTGGGGGAACCAGGGGTACAGGGTTTTGACCCACAGCCAGTCCAAGCTGGGTGAAACCAACAGATTGATGAGTTTGACGACTTTCCGCACCACCAGTTTGAGGAGGAAGAAAATTTGGAAAGCAGTGGTGCTTTCCACATCTGTGTTAGTTTGACCCAGGGCAGCTATGGTTCATCGGCTCATATTTCCGCTTATACCTGTGGCATACCACATCGTATGGATCCCGGACATGGGACTGATGTCCCCCAACATTTTTTTTTATGGAACCGTCGTGACCAAGAGGAAGAACCCTGCCTTTTTCGATGATTTTCATAAAGTCGTTCAGGCGAGAAATTCCAGGGGCCTTTCCGTCATGTTCCAGTCGTGGTGATCACAAATGGTGGTTTCTCAAAATCAGGGTACCCCCAAAGTTATGGCTGGTTCTTAGTGTAAATGACTAGTGGATGATGACTGGGGGTACCCCAAACTGACTTGAGAAACCGCCAAATCAGCCGCTGAGTTCAGCGCCACCTGTGAGGTGCGTCGCCTTTGTGGGGAGGAGACGCTGCTGCAACTGCAGCGCTTTAGGCGAGGCTGGGGGAGACGCGCTCAGCTGCCTCCACGGGTCATGGTTGGTTCATCATGCTGATTCATGGCCAGTTGATGGTGTCTGATGGGTAGGTACTTGTTAATTCATGGTTGGTGAATTCATGGTGATTTCATGGATCCTGAAATTTTAATTCATGGTTAATCGATTAGTAATCTGTAGCCAATGGTCGATAAAGTGGGATTGCCCGATGGCGAAATTTACGTTTGATGGCCGATTGATCGCCAACCGTGGTTGATGACGATCAACAATGATGAGGTGGTTATGGATACTGATGGCTCATTATGCTTGAATATATGGTCAACTCTGGCTTATCATGGTTGATTCATGATCTGGTGGATGATCACCGCAGAATTTCTCGCTCGGCGATCGCTCGGCCCGGCTCGCAGGTCTATGAGGCAAGACGAGAGCTACCGCGAGTGTCCGCGGTGCCAGGTAGCAGCTGCAGTGATCAGTCGTCAGAAAGGCTGTTGTTCATGAAGTGATAAAGTGAACAACATTAGTTGACAAGCTTAGTCAATGAGTGGTTAGTCAGGTGAGTCAACTAGCACCATGAACTTGTGAGAATTATCCATAATTATGAACGGCAAAATGATTTATTGTTTTGATCAATTGAGCTGCCGCTTTTTCAGTAGTAATTAAGCGTTGTCAATCATCAGTTCACCGCAAGTAGTTAATGCCAATCACCATGTCATAAACCACGGTGAGACTTAAACAAAGGGTGGAGCCACCAGTGAGTGATGGCGGATTATGGTTGTTGATGGCTGATGATGGTTGCAAATGATGATGGTAACTAGATAGTACTGCTTAGCAACAGTTTATGGCTGGCATGTTACCGATTCTTGATGACTACTGATTGGTCACTATCAATGTTGGCAAACCCTAGTTCTACTATTCATGAACCATAACCAATTATGATCCGATTATCAACCATCAATCAATCATTAGTGGTTCATCATCCCTAATGAGACATAGTCATGGTGAAGTATGAATGCTTGACCCATCATTGAGCAGAGGGCCCTCTCAGCACAATTACACCTGAAGTATGGGTCCCAAAAGACTTTGTTTTCCTCTTAGACAAAAGCACTTAGAGATTCTGTGATCAATGTTCATATTCATACATTTTGTGTGATGTGCAAATATTCTGATGTAAATGCACTAGTTCAACCAATCATGCGAAATTTGAGGCGAGCTTTTGGCGGTAGGAATTGCTGTACTGCCACCCAATTATATCCCAGAGCATTGCAGTGAGCAACGAGTGAAAACCGTTGCTGGTTTATTGGGGGATCGTCTTGGTTGATAGTAATTAATATGTGGATCTATTTGATATCTATCAATATTAGTGAAAATGGGTCAATATTAGCTATATTCTTGGTATCAATATTTGCTAGAATCATTATTTGGAATTCTTGCGTCCCAAGCGAAAAGCTATTCACCATCCAATTGAAGCAATCCGCAACAGATGGCCCCTACTTGTTATGCATCATTAGCCATGAACCATTATTCATTGACAATCATACACTGCAGTGATTCATTAATCACTACTAGCTATCAACTAACCAGCGAATGAACCATCATCTTTATAACCATTCTTGGCCATTATGGACCACCAATTAACCTCACCTTCAAAACTGTAAACCATCAATTAATCACTAGTCGATCATCAATTGATCACCTATTGACCATCACTGAACCATCAATTCCCTGTCAATTACTTGCCCACTAGCTGTTAGTGACCACCAGCCATTGTAATCATCACTTAGCCACCAATTAAACATGAATTGACCATCGACTAAATATGAGTTGACCACCAATTGAACATCGAATAACCACCAATTCAACATTAATCAATTAATCACCATTCAGCTCTTCACAGAACTATCAATTCACCCTCAATTTACCACCCTTTCACCATCAACTAACCACCAAATGACATCAAATGACCATCAATTGACCATCAATTGACTATAAACCACCAGTCAATCGCGAGTTGACCGCCAAGTAACCATTATTAACCACTATTGACCACTGCCAAGTATCCAATAATCATCAACTATCATCAGCCAAGGACTATACGCCACCGTCATCACTATTTACCACAAATAAATCACTATGAACTACCAATAAATGATGATTAACCACAAGTCAATGAGTATTGACCACCAATAAATCACTATTAGTGGCTATTAACCACTATTAATCACTGTTAACCACTATTAATCCCCATTAATCACTATTAGTCGCTATTAATTACTCTTAACCACTATTAATCACCATAGTCAAGCATAGACTCTGGGGAGTGTCAGATCCGCGCGCGGCAGGCCCGTGTTACGGGCGGTGGTGGGAGGCTGCGAAGCCTGACCTGCTCACAGTGTCGCTGGGGCGATGAACGGCGCGGTGGGCGAGCCATGGTGAAGATGAAGGATGTTAAGGTTGGATTTTTTTCGGATTTTTTTCGGATTGTTTTTTTTGATGTGTTTTTTTTTTTAATTTTTTTTTCGTTTTTTTTTCAAATACATCATAGTGACTATTGGACATCCATCTTGGATATTGGATGGTCATTATTGGATAGTATTGGATAATAGTCACTATTGTAAGATTCATAGTGATTATTGGATAGGTGACCACTGTTGGATAGATTAGTTTCAGATATCACTAGCACTTTTATTTTCCAATAGTGAGTCACTATCAGTTTCAAATCAATCACTATTGGATAACGAAGACTAATAGCAACTTACTACTTACTAGTGAATAATCGTGACTAATAGTGACTATTGGATAGAGTGAAACTAATGGTGAAACTGAAGATACAGTGACTAATAGTGAAACTGAGACTAGCAGTGACTTATTTTCTGCAACTGAAACTAATAGAGGCTTACTAGCTGACACAGTCACCCTTTGCCGGCTTCAAAGTCAAGCAATAGTGGCTTGACAAATTTTGAATTTTAGCATGGTTTAGCTGAAGAAAGTTGGTAAAGCTGAAGAACCCATTGGCAACTGGTGACTAGGAACCCATCGTTTAGCAGCCACCTTCACACAAAGAACAGTAACATGCCGTAGAAACACCTTTAGGATCAGTGTCAACATATCATTGTCAACGATTTTAACGATCTTAACAATACACACAATTTCCCAGACATCTTAAAGCGTCATCGACAGACATCTCATCAACAATCCAACAGCCATCTCAACAATGGATACACTTTGGAGTTCTGGTAAACAACTATGCCCAGTCTGTATGGATATGATATATGATGATATACTTAACCAATCTTAAGTGTAGATACGCCTACAAGGATACATGGACATACTTGAACATTCACTTTTACATCTTAATTGAGTATATATACATTGATAGATGCAAACTGGAATTGATGGTGCCATTGTGCCCAGAGGGGGGTTTATGAGCAATCCCCCCCAACATGTTTTGAAATGATACATTCTACATTCTATGGTTGTTGTTTGGCTTCATAGCCACTTCAGGTCTGCTTGAAATCACAACTCGGTCCAAGGTTCGTTGGTCTTCTGCTTCGTTCATGGGGATGCCCATCCAGGAACCTCGGATGCAGCGGGGGACACGAAAACAACATGATCCAAAGCCTCACTACAGAAATTGATTCAGATTTTCTCTGGACAAATTTTGAGTGTTTGCCAAGGATGTCTTCGTTGCGTATAGCTCAAGTTGATCGTGGGACCTGACAAGCGGAATGCAATATCGTACCAGGATGATTTCTTTTGTCTTTGCTTTGCGTTTGTGTGATCGTCGATGGGACAGTGGTGTGCATAAAGCACCTAATTGTGCCTTTGCAAGTAGTTTGTGATTTTATGTAAAAAGAACTTTTCAGAAAACAGACACTCGATGAATATGTCATGGCAGGCTTACATTGGTTCCTCCTGAACTTTGCAGTTTCCCTCCTGCCTGGTGAGAGTGTTTAGATTTTATCAGCATTGCTTCTCATCCCATTCCTG
>VSDK01009365.1:262094-272372 GCA_009767595.1 Symbiodinium kawagutii | reverse complement strand
TCCTGCTCACACATGAATCAAATGTGAAAAAACACACATTCTTTGAAACAAAGATGTTCATTCTATTTACCAAACATGGTAAGTAAAGCGCTGTAGGGTGTCAATAGCAAATGTCTCACTGTTTCACTGTGCTGTAAATCTTTCCAAGACTTGTCTCACACCTTTATCTATGCCTGTTTTACCGTTTCGCTTGGATGTGAAGGCTTCGTTGAAGCTGTTGTGCATTTTCGAATAAAGCATTTGGCCCCTTTGAGCGTAGCCACAATTTCCAAACCTGATTCAATTACAAAATTAATCCCACCATTATTGCTTAGAATCCCACCATTATTGCTTATAACCCTTTGAGTATGAACCATTCCTAACCATTATTATGAAAGGTTGTCCCACCAGTTATCCCACCAGTTAACTAATGGTTATCCCACCATTCTTATGAAACCAACCGTAACCTTTATGGTGTCCCCACCAACCTTGGAGGGTCCCCTTCCCCGGCGAACCCGAACCCACCACGGGGCCCCCGCGGCGAGGCCAGTCCTGCTGGCAGTTCGAGTGGTCGCAAGGCGTGCGGAACCTGACGGCGGCCGCGCACCTGGCGACGGTGAGTCGCAAGTGCCCCTGCTGCGGCGCCTGGGAGCGAGTGAAGCCATGGCCACCAGGGGATGGGAAGCCCCGAAATGGTTGGTAAGTAGTGGTTAATGATGGTTGATGATGGTTAACGAGTGGTTGATGATGCTTGAGAATGGTATTAATGATGCTTGAGAATGGTTAATGATGGTTGATGATGGTTCATTCCCCTTCCGCTGCAAGTTCGGCCGCCACCCCGCTGATGCAGATGGCGACTGATGATGGTTGATGATGGTTAGTAAGGGTTAATAGTGGTTGGTAATGGTTAATGATCGTTGATAATGGTTAATCATGGTTAATAATGGTTCATAATAGGGGAGAATCACCAACAATAATGGATAAACAACTATTATATGGTGGTTTCTCAAGATGGCTATGAGTCAGTATCAGCCATCCATTTTTTGGGGATAACCAACAAAACTATAGGGAATAGCATGGTTAGTAATGGGGGAACCAGGCGGAGTAAGGGTGAACTGACCCATAGCCAAATCATGGTTTGCCGTTATCCCCCATGATTGTGATTTTAGCCAGACCAAGTTTTTTATCTTCAGTATGTAGTGGTTATGTTTATTGGTAATTATCAATAAGGGGTATACCAACTACAAAGGATGGTTTATTAGTATAAATGATTAAGATTGAATGAGAAGTCGGGGGGCATCACCCCATTTTGATCCATTTTGAGAACCCCCCAGATGGCCAATGTTTTTTTTGGTTTGGAATTGTTGTAACAACCATGGCAATGTGAAGAAAGGAGCGAGGCAACTCATCCAAATGTCAACCCCACCAGCTTTTGGAACCTCTGTAAGCACCACTGCTACCGGTGTATGGTGAAGGGCTTACAGCCGGATGGTGACTGGTGGCCATTTCCCAGCCGCAGCCTTGAAAAGGCCAATGGATGGGAACCAGCGCAGCCATCCCAAGCGGTGGGGTGGAAATCCCATCATCGACGAGTTGGTGGTTTGATTGACCTGTTTCGTCTTCTTTATTTCTTGGGATGGTTGCTTGATTTTTTGGGATGGCTGCTTGATTCACTGATATTGGAACCGGATGGCTTGCAACCACCAACCAGTAGACTATTGTGTTCGTTTGGATGATTTCCACAAGAATTGTTTCTTAAAAATCAATGCCTGCCCAGCTCCTTCACGTGAAACTTTGTGGTCCTCAGTTTCAATCTATAGATGAAACACCCCCCCCATTATTGCACAGCTCGTAGGAACCCCAGTGCTGGTGGGAGATGCTGAACCAACCATGGTCCTGGTAGCTTGGAAGGATTTCAACTGGCCAATGTGCGGGTGGGGAAGCACCCAAAGTGCAGCCGCCCCAGGGCAGCTGTGAACCAAGGTATGAAGATCATCAAGGAGCGCTGGCGGTAGAGCCATGACCCGTCCCGTGCTTGCGGGTGATGAACATGGTGATTGAACCTCGCATGACTAGGCTACCATAGTGATACAAATGGCCTACAGTGGGATAGCCATCGTCACGATTCCAATGGTTGGGCAAAAGCACGGCCTGGCAGCTGGGTTCACGGGCAACCAACTAGTACACTGTAATACAACGACCACTAGGGTGGCAGCCGATCTGATAACATGATTAACATGATGAGATTTTCTGAGATGATTTGTTGCTGAAAGTTTCCACTGGGCTGAGTCTCAGGAAGTTTCCACTCTAGCCAAGTTGCTGTGTCTGCAGGATGGTGGCTGCAACCACATGACCTGTGCCTACTGTGGGGCCGACTTCTGCTGGCTTTGTGGTAGACATCTAGGTCGGGGCTGAAGCCACTGAGCGAGCGCAATTTGCTGACACCACCCCACCCGACCCTGGTGAAAAATTGAGAATCTGTACATTTTAAGGGGGACAGGGGTCCGACATGGTCTGACACAACATGAAAAGGATTGAAAAGGATTATATAGATAATCTGTATGTAATTCAGTTCCCTTCTGTTTTTGGAATCCTAGCAGGCGACGCTGTTGAGCGCCACTACGCGAGCTGGAATTTGTGTGGCTGTCCAGGGATGCAGATGTGGGAGCCAGGGTTGGGGGAGGGACCGGGGTGGTGTGCGGGTGCGGATGTTGGCAGGTTGAGGGAGCTGGGAGCCCTGTTGTAACGGACACAAGTGACCAGATAAGTTGAGTCTGGTTAGGGAAGGGCATTTTTTAGTGAATGGAGGTCATCGTAATATGCAATGCTCTCAGAAACCCAGATAGGGAGACTCCATCTTGGCCACTATAGGCAGGCTTGTTGGTAGCCGATGACGTGTGACTTGATCAAGATGATGGTTCAGAGGTTGCCTGGTTGCATTTGTTGATTTTGGTTTGTTTCCAATGTTTTCTTTCTGCGCTTCTCAGTGCATTCTGTATCATTGCGGGAATGTCAAAAATCACCCAAAACCTCAGGGTTATAATTATAACTTATAACATTGATGATTATCCACCGACACCCGTAGACAACATGGCATGTCCCTTGTTTTCAGTAGAATATTTAATCTTGGAACATTGATAAAGGATTTCTACAGCTCTTTTGAAATGGAAGGAACTCTTCTGGGTTGATCACCAATGTGGAGCGCAAAGCTACCTGGCAAAAGTGGAATTGCTTTGAGTCTTTGCTGAAGCACGTTTTAGAATCACAATCATGTGACAGTCGCTCACTTTGAATCCGGACGGTTGGTGCTCCTGTACTCTGTATGCTGTTTGTTGTTGGTCGTTGTTGCTCATGGTTTGTTGCGGGTTGATTGCTGTTTGTTGCCGGTTGTGGTAGTAGAAGAAGAAGTAGTAGGCAGTAGTAGTTGTTGTTTCGTAGAACCCCACTGTTGACACTGTTGCTGGTTTGGTACTTCTCCTTGGCTAGAGGCCACGAAATACCACTTGTTGGTAAGACTATCAACATCTATCAACTAGTTGTTGCTAGTAAGCAACACCTCACAACTTGACTACTTGAAAGATATATAGTACCATACATTTGTACGACAACCTGGTCTGCATAGCCTAACCTATGCGTGTGTAACATCTTCATGCTAATTGATGCTTTTCTATACTTGTTCATATACATGCTATAGTGGTTGCAATATCTACGAATTATTGTCTGTTCAAATTTACAACAGCTATTGTTGTGATTTTGTTTTGCCCAGACAACTAGCAGCTTGAAGGGGGCCAAGCTTCCACCCTTTAATAGCCTTGGCATCGAGTTTCACAAAGCCATTTGTACCCACGGCTGCTAATCGCCACCCTAGTCATTAAACCGATTTTCTTCGTTTGTAGCTGTTCCCCCACTTCTGCCGGCGTGGGTGTCAAGGAGCAGATCGGCCGCTGTCCAACGTATTGCCTGACGCCATCCATGTGGTGTTTGCGGCCGGGAAGGGAAGGGAGTCGCAGATTGGTGCCTCATGACGGTCAAGGAATGGTGAAGCAGTGGTGAATCATGGGAATGTAGAGATCAAATCAAACATTTAGCCAGACAGGATCAAGGGAATGCCATCATGGAATTTATGAGGTAAGTAGATGGAATTAGCCCAAAAAGGAACATAGGAAGGAGAGGGAGGAGTAAGTGAAGGGATGAACAAAGCAGCAACCCCGCTTCATCTAAAGAACTCACACGCGGAATACGTGGCGCCAAATAGATCATGCGGATTTCTCATACCTGGAAACCAGACGTTGGTCTAGCTTTTTGTCCCTAGCGGACAGGTGCTCCGCCTTACACAACATAAGTCCGCAACTTGATATCGGATTGTTTACATTAAATCCGTTAGAAGAGGCGCCCAAGAGTGCAAAGCACAACAAACAACCAGGGCCTGATGACCGACCCATGGAATTGTTCAAATGGATGGATGTCGCTAATAAAGGTTGGTTCCTTGACTAAATAGATTATTGGTGGATCCAAAACATGCTCCTGAGGATTCTCATTGCCCGAGTACTTAAAAGAACGGAGATACTGATAAGCCAGCAAATAACTAATCAATTTCGTTTTTGAATTAGATACACGAACTGTCCATAGCTTTTGTTAGGAAAATATTATAGATGCACTTTACCCCAATCTCTACAATACACAATTTGGTTTCAGAGAAGGGATGAGAAGGGAGAAGTACGTCTCACGCTATATATACAATTGCCAGACGGAATAAGGACATGTATATATTTGTATATGTATTTATGTATGTATATTTATTTATGTGTATAATTTATATATATTTGTATATATATATAAATATACACACACTCAAAGCAAGGAACTCATCTTTTTGTTACTTTGCTGCTCTTGAGAGAAGGTGTTTGTTCCTTATCAATCTCGTCCCCAGCATGTCAGAACACTCAGTGGCAACCCTCAATTGTGCAGACTCCCTACTAAGCCAAGGTTTGTGGGGTGGGGGAAGAGCTAGTATTAGGGCTGCATATTTGCCACAGTCTTTCAGTCCACATTATTTGCCATTATCCATTTGCCATTATCCATTTGTCGTGAACCATTTTTGGGAGTACGGGATTGTTGGTGATGATTGGGGACTAACATACCATTAGCCGCTGTTGTGAAAATTATCAAGCAATATCAAACATCATTTATGATTGCTATCATTATCATGATGTCGCCTGACAAGATCTTATGGATCACCATTAATATCAATAATCCACTCACAGCAACATACCCCAACTCTTGATTCTTCGAATCAACGCCAGCCACAACTATTGATTGAGCATCCACTTGCCCTGATCGCATAGCCAGCCAGGGATTCGGGAGGGATTGGCTGCTCGGCCAGGGTCCTGGTACCAAGCCTGCGTCTGCTGCTGCTGTTACTGACAGTGACCCTTTGGCTCCTTTGGCCATTTCTGTGGATAGCACTCTGGCAGACGAGACCGGTGGGGTTCGGGGCTACGCCATCCCCCTCAAAACGTCTTCGGCGCAGCCGGGAAGGAGATCTAATCATCATGTTAAATCATGTTTCCTGATGGATCATGACAAGTTGCCATCAAGTTTTGGACGCGCTTGTTGAATCTGGCAAATCGAGAATCATCATAATGGGTATTCTTCAACTGCCATAGTCCCACATTAGCCTCACCAAACCCCGAGGTCAATCCCGGGTCAATCAGTACAAATCCACGCGTGTGCGCTTTCCCTCACCTTACAAGTTAAGGGTTCTTGCGGCCGCAAGAGCTGGCTAGCTTGGTACTTGTCCCCCCATCCAGTGTTGCACCCTGGTGTTTCCTGGGTTTACTTTGCTGTATATTCACCATTCTACACGGTCTGCAAGTTCTATCTTGAGTTTATTTGTTGTGTTACTAGCCCATTCCCTGCTACTTCCCTGTCTATTCCTGCTTTATGTAATTCTTCCAGGTTATTCCTGTTCCCTTCCTTATCCTGGTTCATTCCCTGTTCATTTCCCATTTTGGGATTGCCTGCTGGGTTTCCAACATGACTTTACTTGGATGAATATTATCAAGCTCAATGCCGGCAATGTATTCATGTTTTTCCTGAATCCGCCCTTAGTGTTGGTCTTTTCTTGGGGGAGTTGCCCTTTGCTAAACTAAGATGGCACTGGAAATCCACTATAGACATACGTTAGTTTACCAGGGGGTAGCTAAGCTCATTGTTTCCCATGTACGTGTAAGGCTACAGGTCTTGGAAAATGATTTTCAGCCACCAACACTGGGGGAATCATCAGGTAATCATGAGGGAAAGGTGTTCCTGTGAGGGATGAACCAATCCACCAGGGAATAGATAACATGATAACAGATGTGAATGTTTGTGAATAAGCATAGATAAATCATTAGAAATACATGTACGTATATATATATATATATGTATACACACTTTGATTTGCATATATATATATATATATATATTGATATATATTGATATATATATATATATTGATATATATTGATATATATTGATATATATTGATATATACTGATATATATTGATATATATTGATATATATTGATATATACTGATATATATTGATATATATTGATATATATATATATATATCTATGTAGATACCTGTATATATATGTATATAGATACCTGTGTGTATATATATATATATTTAGATACCTCTGTATTTGTATATATACATATGCGTGCACATGGACATTCAGCTTGCTTCTCGGGGACCGAAATCCTCAACAGCTGCCTTGGATATGGATCACCCTCCGCAACTGCTGGTGTTTCTGTGAAGCCCATGGTTTCACGAAGATTTCACTCATGGTCGTGTCTTCATGATTCATTTGTGGATCATGAAATGGGTGTGGGTCAAGCAGTTAACCATCAATATTTAGCAACAATTTCATAGGGAAAACAATGGTTAATGCTGGGAACCAGGGGTACGGGGTTTTGACCCACAGCCAAATGATTGGTGAATGAAATGAAGAATATGAAACCGGTACATGATCAACTGGGGATGAAATGATCTATCATGGTTGATCCGAAGAAAGGCCGTAGAAAAGATAGGACATGGATACCATGACGGACCTTCTCCCATGGAAAACTTTTAGGCGAGGTTACAGGTTCCGAAGCGGGTCAGGTGTGACCATGAATTGACACGCTTTTGGTTTGGGATATTGACACGCTTTTAGTTTGGGATGTATCAAAATCAAGGGGTGGGTGAGTGGTTTCAGGATTAAATGGCGAAGTAAAGGCTAGTTGGTTTGAAGTCTTTGCTACCCGTAGTTCAATCCCCATGCATTTTACCGATATATGTTGATGCATTTTACTAATGTACGATTGATGCATTTCACTAGCACCCGCATGTTTTCGAGAATTCTGGAACCAGCAAGCAGACCAGTTTGGGGCATCAGAAGTTTAACCCACAAGTCCCGACAGAAGCTTCGCTTTGCCAACACCAAATGCTCCCAAGAAGCGACGTTATCCCTACAAGGCTGGTCCTTGTATGTCCTTGTTGGTTGACTATAGGCGACGTCGTGACCTATACCTTGGACATTTTTTTGAATCTTGTTGAACCAATCAGTATTCCCAAAGTTTGATGAGATTCCTGTGAGAAAAAAAATAGTTACTTTTTCTGGAAACCTGTCCCCCAGGTGGCTTGGCTAGCAACCTGGTGTATCAACGGCAACAGGGAGTCTTTTAGCTGGTCGGGGATCCATGATCGTAACAAACTGAGGAACCAACAACCACCAACCACCACCAACCGCCAACCACCGACCAGCACCGAGCACACAACGACCAGTTTTTGCTATCATAGTTGGGGATTCATATTGATTAAGTATCATAAATGAATCATCATCCGTTCTGCTTCGAATCTCCAACATCCAACTGAATTTTGAACCGGCTGGAAACTGCCAGCCATCAGTACTTTCTTGGGTGATCTATGAATATCTATGGTAATGTTACCTTCAATTTGGTGATAACATGCCTTCATGGAAACTCCATTTTGATCACGTGATTTCATGTGTACACGGTCATGTCAATACGATATTAGTAAGTTAGAATCATATATTGACTACTCACCAATTTCCAATTTCCATGGCAATTTGACTACTCACATGTTACGAAACTTAAACTGCACAACTTGCTGAAGGCATACTTCGCTCTGATGACGCCCTGGTGTTTCTGCTTCTACTGCTTGCGTTGCCTGAACTTCCGGCCCTCCTGTCCTCCGGGAAGGTGGGTGCACTGCGCATGGCGCCCTGGGTACGGGTTCGACTTCGGATGGCAACTGTCCGTAATCATTGGCAAAAATCTTGGTAATACCTAAGGATACCTAATCTCGGTGTCATTTGTGGTGATACGTTTTTGATGGGATAGTTGATGCCAAGCAATTGTTAGTTTCGGCGATTTTGGATTGGTCGAAGTCAGGATTTGTGTTGTCCAACCACGGTAGTGGTGGTCGCACCAGAGGTCGCGGGTGGAGCTGTTGTCATTTTGAGCGGAGGGAGGTCCTGATGAACCAAGAACTGGTTGGTGGTTTCAAACATTTTTTATTTTCCCTGGTAATCATTAACAATTGGTTCGTTGACTAATAGTTTTCATAGGGATTGAAACCACCAACCAGAGAACCACCCCACCTTCATTGCAACTGGCTGGTGATTTACCTCTGCCAGGCTCACCGTGGGCTCCCTGATTGCCCTGCTTCTGGGACAGCTGAAATGGTGCTCTATATCCCATCCTCTTGCTGGTTATCGACAATTCTCAATCACTAAGCTTTTGTGGGTGATGGGAAATCATCATTTGCCATCATGTACCATCATGTACCATCATTTACCATCATTTACCATCAAGCAACCATCAAACAACCATCAAACAACCATCAGCAAAGCGTCAAGTGACCATCAAGTAACCGTCAAGTAACTGTTAATTATCCATCAACCGTGCAGTAATCATCAGCCAACCATAACCATTGCTTGGCTATGACGTTTTTGGAGCTAGTCCGTTGATCTACCGGTGGAGGTGTGTCCGTTGATCTACCGGACTGCAGCTACTGCTGTGAGTCGTTTCAACTCAACTCAACTCAACTCATAACCATTGCTGACCACATCTGACCACCATTTTTGACAGCCCTGGCACCGGCGGCTTCGGAGGTCACTGGCCGGCTGTTGGAACCTCCTCTGCGACGGCCATTTCGACTCCGAGTGTTGTGACAGCGACTGAGTCGGAGTTGAGGCGAAAACAAGGTGGGGCCAGAGAACACAAAAACAAAACGGTAGAAGTATACCAGAATATTAAATACCGACCAATCATCACTAACGCACATGAAACATATCAGCAGCAACCTCTCTCTCAATCCCTTTCTCATCTCCCTGCTCTCGCGGACCTTTTTTCCATTGGAATTGCATCTGCTGCGCTGTCTCTGTGGCTATTGCGAAAATCGCACAGTGGCACAAGGTACTGCCTACGACTGCCTAGGGACTGTTTAGGACCTGTAAGGACGATCCTCCTGCCAACTTCACCCCACTTTGAGCCCAACATAACGTCAAATAGGCCCATCATGACGCGTGCATCAAGCACCGCGGGCTAGACCACCCGATGAGCACGTTTGAGGTTCCAATCCGGGCCCAATGCACCACCTACTTCACCCCCACTTAGATGCCAATAAGGCCCAATAAGCCCAACGAAGGCCCAACATAAGCGGCTCCAACTAAGGCCTAAATAGTTTGGGCCCAATGCTCCACCAACTTCACCCCATTTTGAGCCCAACATAAGGTCAAATAGGCCCAACATAACGCGTGCATCAAGCACTGCATCAAGCACTGCACGCTAGACCACCTGATGAGCACGTTTGAGGTTCCAATCCGGGCCCATTGTGCCACCTACTTCACCCCCACTTAGATGCCAATAAGGCCCAATAAGCCCAACAAGGGCCTAACATAAGCAGCTCCAACGAGGGCCCAAATAGTTTGGGCCAATGCTCCACCAATTTCACCCCACTTTGAGCCCAACATAACGTCAAATAGGCGCAACATGACGCGTGCATCAAGCACCGCGCGCTAGACCACCTGATGAGCACGTTTGAAGTTCCAATCCGAGCTTAATGTACCACCTACTTCACCCCCACTTAGATGCCAACCTCAAAATAGCAGGTCGCTCACCGACCGCCACCAACCTCTCCCGCCCCCCTCGCGCACCTACACGCCGTTCCCCATTTTCCGGCAACCGTTCGCAGCTAACTGCGAGCCCCCGCTCGCGGTCGCTCGCCGCCACCAACCTCTCCCACCC
>VSDK01009365.1:245208-262034 GCA_009767595.1 Symbiodinium kawagutii | reverse complement strand
TCCCCCCCCCCACCCCCCCCCCCCCCCCTCGCGCACCTATACACACCGTTATTCCTCACTCCCGGCAACCGTTCGCAACTAACTGTAAGCCCCCGCTGACGGTCGCTCGCCGCCACCAACCTCTCCCACCCCCCTCGCGCACCTACACACCGTTCCCCATTTTCCGGTAACCGTTCGCAACTAATTGCGAGCCCCCGCTCGCAGTCGCTCGCCGCCACCAACCTCTCCCAACCCCCCGTGCACCTACACAGCGTTCCCTTACCCAGCGTTCCCTTTCCTTCCCATCCTCTTCCCTTCGTTCTCTTCCCTTCCTTTCCTTCCCCTTCCTTTCCTTTCCCTTCCTTTCCTTCCCTTCCCTTCCCTTTCCTCCCGTCCCCTTCCCTTCCCTTCGATTTCCCTTTCCTTTCCTTTCCTTCCCTTCCTCTTCGCTTCCCTTCCCTTCCCTTCCCTTCCTTTCCTTTCCCTTCCCTTCCCTTTCCTTCCCCTCCCTTTCTTTCCCTTTCTTTTCCCTCCCTTCCCTTCCCTTCCCTCCCTGTCCCTTTACTTTCCTTTCCTTCCCTTCCCTTTCCTTCCTTTCCTTTCCTTTCCTTTGCTTCCCTTCCCTTCCCTTCTCTTCATTTCCTTTCCCTTCCTTTCCCTTTCTGTCCCTTCACTTTCCTTTCCTTCCCTTCCCTTTCCTTCCTTTCCTTTCCTTTCCTTCCCTTCCCTTTCCTTCCTTTCCTTTCCTTTCCTTCCCTTCCCTTTCCTTCCTTTCCTTTCCTTTCCTTCCCTTCCCTTTCCCTCCACCTTGACGGGAGCAGTCGCGAAAGCAAACTAAACGAGAACCCATCGCATCGAAGATGCTTTTGGGAAAATCGCTGGCTTCCCGTGCTGTTGGTTGTATGGGGTACTAAAGATACAGTAGGGGGATCCAAAAAATGGTTGGTTAATTGCTAGAAATGATTCTCATGATGAGTAGTGGAAGATTTTGGGGGTACGGCTATTTTGAGAAACACCCATGTTGTAGTGGTATTGCTGATGACGGCCCAGCAAACCAGACATTGGACGTTGGTTTTCGTTGGTTTTCGTTGCTTTTGGCAGGGTTTTTGTTCCAAGGAGTTTATGGCATCGAGTCAAAGAGTTGCCAGCTGAGTGATGTTGGCGATGCTATATTCCCCCGGTCAAAACATGACAGGCTCAAGCAAGGCAGTATCTGCAGGAATTGCAGCAGCGGCTTGTTTTTCAGTGGTGGGGCACTGGTTAACTTGTGTCATCCACGAATATCAACCATCCAAAAAATGGTCACTGGGAGTTGGCAGATCCCTGACATTGCAGAGCTGCGACTTTCGGTCGTCATTTCTGGGGGTAGCTGCGCAAAAATCATGAAATCCACTCGCGCAATTTGAGAGGTTGAACTTTTTGACTGAAGGAACTTATTCTTCTCGGGATTTCAAACGGATGAAACTCTTTGCAAAAATTCGGGAAGTCTGGCCCAGATGCTTCTACGATATTGGACCTTCCCAGGGTTTGCAGCGGCTGCTGTAGTCTATTGAAACATATTGCAACATATTGCAACTATAACATACTATGAGCCTAGTTGTCAAAGTCATAACATGGTTGTCCAATAATTATCGTCAACCTACCAACCTGATTCCTCAGTGGCCATGGTGCAGGTAACCTGAACACAACGAAGAACCACCTGGCGCAGTCCTCCCACCTGTCCAATCTCCGGTGCTTCCGATTCGGCCCATCGCTCCACGGGACTGCACGAGCACCTCCGCAGAGAACGAAGTGAGCTGCTTCTGACTCGCGCATGTGCACTGGCTGAGGAAATGCGGCCACGCATTGCCACGGCCCAGCCTGGGTCACTCTTGACATGTCGTGCCCAGCAATGCGAGTCATCGAAAAAGGCAGCTCTTCGGATTTCAGCATGAAATAATGGATTGTTTTCTGCCAGATACATGCAACAAGGTTTATTTCCATAGTCCTTAGTCCTGCCTCCTCAGTGTTGCGGTACTAATGGGTCGTCATCAGGGATTGTATCCATACCCGATGACATGAAGGAATATCACCAGACCACTTAGATATTGGTTTGAGTTTCAAACATTTGAGGTGACAATGTCAATTTGCCTGGCTTAAACGTCAGAAACGTGCGTAAAATTTCGCAGCTGGGACAAGCGCATGGACAAACTGCAAAAACTGCGCCGAAACTATGGAAGGTGGCTCAGCAGTAACTCGTAACTCGTTGTGTTAGAGTGACCAGATAAATGGTGGTACTCCTCCAACTTTAGTGGCTTCCCTGCAACTATTTTTGTAGTATTTTGTAGTCATTTGCGGGTGGTTTTGAATCACTTGTTTTCGGAAGAGGAATGAATCTCCTCGGCTGGGAGAGGATTCTCCGGCCGACATTGTAGGGAATTACCAGCAACCAAGGATAGCAGGGAAAGACATGTTGTCAGCCACAATTGCGACATCGTCAAGCCGCGAGTCTCGTTTACTTATCAATCAAATGTATAGTGAGAAACCATGGGGTTGCGCCCTGCCATGTCATGTACTGACTTGCATTATCCAGACCGCTGGTCCCCTGGTACCGAGGTTGCAAAAGGAAGTGGCCGCCATGGGGTCCAAAATCGCACAGCTTCTACAAGGTGGGTGTCAGCTCAAGCAAGCAGAGGGGCAAGTGGTGATGGGAAGGTATCCCGTGGATTCCAGTGGTATCATCCACAATTCTACTATGATTGATGGTAAGCTATCCAAGGTATCCACTGGTATCACTATGGTAAGGGTAATGCTACCAGCTCTACGTGGGACAACCGGTATCCTCTGGTCCTTTTCGGAACTGGCTGTGAGGGATCGAGGCCAGGAGCCAAATGGTAGCCAAGCACTGCAAGACGTTCATGCGAGCAGTGAAAGGACGTGAGGGTACAGTATCACCATGGTGAATTCAAATCCTCAGTGACCACGGCGATTGCCACTGCTAGCTTCAAAATCCCAAGCCTCTGAACTTGAAAGAACAGCGGCCGGCTGGAGGATTTTGATTGGTCCCCAAGCTTGAGAGCAAACGCTTGCAACTAGTCTTAGTCACTGTCGTAAGTAAGTAGTACTAACTACAGTATAAATTACTTCTTATTGTATAATTGTGTTATTGTTATTGTCATTTTGCAGCCCGAAGCAAAAATTATTCCGCGCTGCCCAAAGCCCAAAATTAGTGAAGTATGACCAGCCTCCCGGAGGTTACAAGAACATAGAACTAGAATAGGTGGGGTCCCAAAATGAATGACGGCTGAGTGAGCTCAATTCTTCTTCCGTTGCTCGTTGAATGCCATCTAGTGCTTCAAACTTACGAAGCGAAATCCCCAAATCAACCCCGGTGTGCACTTTCTGGCGCGCGTTGTCAGAGGGCGTAGGAGGGTGGAAGTTGGGGCAGGTCACATCGGTGGATTTACCATCGCGGGCGGGGTTCGCCAGCTCCCCCAGCTCTGTGAACAACTCGGATTGGAAAAACTCAGCCAACCCAGCAGGGGTCTAGCTGCCAAATCAGTGGGTGAGGAGGACACTGCTCAAACTGCCGTCAGCAGACCATCACGAAGTCACTTTTCACCAACCATCATGAAACAACATGTTCAACATAAACCCACGTGAACCGACATGGATGAACATGAACCAACAGGAAGCAACAGGAATCAACATGAACCAACCCAAGTATTTACCGACCATGTACCAAACATATACCAACCACAAGCCCATTGCTGATATCAGCTGTTGCCAGGCTCATCAAGCATGGATGGTATGGAGGCTGAAAAGTCGACCAAGGCAGGTATCTGACACTGAATGACCTGGTCATAAATTGATGAGCTAATCAATGCTGATAAGCAAAGAACTTTGATATGACTCAAGAGCGAATGATTCATGGCTTATAAGCTGATATCTTGGCAAACCAGCTTGTAGTGGTCGATTGAATGCTTGATTACTTGCTAAGAAGCTAAGAATGGCAGGTGATCCGCCAGGGGTCACGCTGGTTTTCAGTTATATTGGCTAGCTTGGAAAAATGTTGCTGCTACAATTGGCTGAACGCAAGCTTCGACATGTACTGAACTCTGCACACATAGGTTCCACAAAGGGGTAGCCATATCCAGCAGAGATTAACTTGCAGTTTTCATACATGCATTTGCTCAAGGATCTCGGGATTTTCAGCGCCCAAAAGCGTGCCGTTCGATCGAGCTCCGCTCTACCCTCCTGGAGCCAACCTCGACCAACCATCTGTTTGTCCCAGCGAAGGTCAGTAACATCATAACATTGATGCTTTAATGCTGTGGCATCACGAAAACCAGCATGCATACCTGATGGGTAGTCTTCACATCAGCTAATGGTTTGAAATCAGGGTAGACTACCCATCAGGTATGCTACCTGGCAGTCTTCAAGCTGATCACTTTTCCGCTGGTCGTTTCCTCATGTAGCTCTGCCTCCGCGTAAAGGCGAGCACTGCAGGGCCTTCGGACAGTCCCCAGCCTCAGTGGACACCTAGGGGCAGGACCCATTTCCAACTGTTGCATCAGCTTGTTTTGGGTGCAGTGTGTCTGGAATGGGCCCTCAGGTGATTGATGGATTCATGGTTTTCCAGTCTCAAAAGCGTTGATTTAATTTTTTGGGTGATATATGTTCCGTTCTACCATGCAAATGTCAAGCTTGATGAGTTTGAACCCGTGGAAACATTTTCCATCTGCAGGATGTTGAAAATGTTTCACACATTTCTCGAGACGAAAAGAATCAATCAAAACAATTAGGCTGCAAACACCCTGGTCCACCCAGCCCAAAGAATGCAGAAAGCAGCAACCACAACAACAACAACAACCATCACGACCAGAAGCACAAGCACGTGGACAACCAGTAGCAGGACTGATGCTGTAAGCTTTGGCAACTCGAGCCAAGAAAGATCAACATGACTGAATCTCAGGGATTGGTCTCTTCTATTACTCTTCAAAGTTTATGGAGATGGCATGAACCAGCATGCAAGATATTTGTCTCAGTTCAATAATGTGACCACAAAATACATCTCTATATTCTGCGTATACTCACATGTCTACATAGATACTGTACACATACATACATTCACGCACATCTATATTAATCTATAATTAATTATTCTGGGTTGTAATCAGACAAAAGGAAAATGTAGGCCTTCAAAAAATCTGATTCCCCTATTCTCTCTAGTGTACGTAACAATAGTACATAATTAACAGTTATTAACTGGTGAAACATCGTATAAAATGATCAACTAGCTCCTATTGACCACTATTCAGATTCACCATTAGCCAATGATTAACCACCATCTCAACCAGTGTCATCGCGTTCGGAAATATGATCACTTTTCCGCTGAGTCGCTCTGTCAGGTGACAGTGACAGCGAGGGATCTGCTGGGAACCCAAAAAGCCGCTGGGTAGTTACTGGGTCAGGCACAATTGTAGAGGGCTTTACACCAATATTTGCCCTACTATGATTAAACGGCAAAATCCTG
This sequence comes from Symbiodinium kawagutii, assembly GCA_009767595.1. Taxonomy (NCBI): domain Eukaryota; class Dinophyceae; order Suessiales; family Symbiodiniaceae; genus Symbiodinium; species Symbiodinium kawagutii. The sequence goes on along the minus strand of VSDK01009365.1, from coordinate 256,540 downwards.
TCAGGAACAATCTCTATCTATAGGCAATGGTAAGCTAAACTGATATGAACTTGTACTATCTGCTAGTGACATCTTACAAGCATCGTAACTTGTACCTTATACAAGCTACCAGTGACATAGTACCATAGGCAACAGGTGAAACCGTTGGAGAACCAACGGCAGCTGTCAGAGCAGCAGATTTTCGTCAGTTTGTCGCGGTTGTTGATATCCTAGCGTAGGAAAAGGAGATGATAGTGGTCAAACATGGAAAATCAGCAGGGGAAACTTGGTTTTTTGGGCTCCAAAAAGTCCTCATGCCAGGGTCGCCCTCCCTGCATTGATCTTTCGTGGCCACGTTTTCACAGGAATCTCACTGGGCGATTTCCAGCAATTTCGATAAGATGCTAGTGTATTTGGCGTCCCTATCTATCAATCTACCTACTTATCTATCTATCTACCTACCTATCTATCTATCTACGTATCTACAGGATCTATTTGAGCAATTCCTGTTCAAGATCCAACAATATGAACCGCCCAAAAGCGATAGAGGCACCAGAATCATCACCGCGCCAGGAACCTTTGGATGTGCTGGGCATGGAAGAAGAGGCACCAGAACTGCCGTAGTGTACCATCTCGCTGGGGATACATTTATTGAACCATTAAGCACCCAATAATCAGCCATTGGTCACGATTTTTTGGATGTAGATATGGTGATTTTCCATGATTTTCCCGAAATAGGGGTCATCCGTATCATCCATTGTTAACCATTGATAGTAATAAAACCAACCATAGCTTTGAGGCACCAACCATAGCTTTGAGGCACCCACCATTTTGAGCAACTCCAATATAGTAGTTGTTTAAGCATGATTGTTGGTGATTCTCGAATTCTCCCCCATTATAAATAGTCTATATCTATATATATATGCATTAATATACAAATACGAGATAATGCATGGATGTTTATCCACTAGCCATACATATCAGAGCTTATCCACGGCTCTGGGGAACCAGGTGCAGGTGCATGAGGGCTCAGCCGGGTGCGGGGCAACCGCCTTCGGTTGAACCGCTTGTTTTTATAGGAAAGACGGCCAAGAATGGCCTGCTTTTGCATGTGAACCCTGTAGCTTGAAGCAAAATTGGTGCATCATTTTTGCGGAATTAAGGTTTTGACCTGCCATTTTGAAGTACTTGGTAGTGATCCGTCCCCATAGAATTGGATCGTTGTTGAGTATCATCCCGGTTATTCATAATGATCAACGTTTGTGAACCAAGATTCATGACCACTATCCAGAATGAACGTAAGTTCTGATGATCATCGGTGTTAATCATCACTTTTGAATATTGCAGCGTCCTTAATCAGTTGGTTATAATCATTCTTGATCATTATCAACTGTTATCTTCCACCAGCCAATCATTTGTATGGTTGGGATCTGCACACTCCCTGGATGGTGATAAGCGGTGACCTGTTTCATCAGCAGTTTATTCTGGTCAACAAGCTGGTTGAACCTCAAGCTGCTTTGGGTTCGACAAGCTTATACCAGCTCTAATGATTGTAGTGATTCATGATTGCTTGGGGCATATCAAGCAACAAGGTCTAGGCGGATGAATACTGCCAACGATCCCAAAATACAAATCTTTACTGGTGAGGCCGGTGATCCAAGTGTTGGAGACAGTTGGACCAATTTGCCTTGAGCACCCATGGATGAACCAGGCAATCGCAGCAGTGCAAGGTATGCCCTGATGAAACATGCCGGATGATCGTTGTAAATTGGGCTTTATCATGGCTGGTTCATGTATTGCAATCGTGTAAACGTGTGCGACTACACATGGGGACGAAGGGCAAAGACGGGCAAAGCGTATTCATGGGGACCTCTTGGGAACTCTGAAGGCACCACCTCTGCAAGTTCAAGCATGGGAGCTGCTTAGTCTTTCCTTCAGTTGGGGTAGCTGAGAGCTGGCGATTCCTCCAGGATGGAGACGAGGATGAGGATGAGGAGGGCGAGGGAGAAGCCGGCGAGATGAAGGACGCGGGCCTCTCCCAAAAGGGGGCAGATGATGGCAGGTGAGAGTCCCACTGCAGCCATGTCCCCATCAGCAGCTCCCAGCAACCAAAGATCTTCATATTCCGATCAGCCCACATGGGCTAATGTGACCACCTTCTCATGAATCTTACAGTTCACAAGAGTCAGCAATAGCCAAGGATGAGCCGCCTATGGCACTCCTGTGGCCAACAATGCCGGATATTCAAATTGTTTTCCTGTAATCAGACTACCACATTTTTTGGTGAGTTATCACTGATTGTTGCTTGGCACTTGTCGGTCACTAGTAGAGATGTATTTTCATCACGTGTCCAGACCATTGTTATTGCTGAATTATGTTGAGAAAATCCGAGAGAGTGCTGGCCGTGGTGCACGGTAGCACCGGCAATGCTGAAGGCTGCTTTGAGCAGGAAATCCGGCGAGCGAGTTGATATTGGTGAGTTGATGTTGCTCCTTCCCACATCGCAGGAGGTCTATGGGCAAAATGTCAAAACCAGTTAGCTCCACTGCACGACCTGTGGTTTCACGTCAGCTGTTGTTGCAAGAGAGGGAGGCTTTGAGCCAACTAACTAATGGGGGTGCTACTGCGGTTGGTAGTAACTTGCAGCGCATGTGTTTGTGTTGCTTGTTGTTGCATGTGTGTGTGTGTGCGTGTTACTTGATTAAGCATCACCAATCAGTCCATTACGTCCCTGGAACTTGAGGCCAGGTCCACAGTTTGTTTTTATGATTTTGAAGCTGTTTGCTATGGCAATTCATGCTTCGGATTCACTGGTGGCCTATTCCATCAAGAACCCCAACCATCCCAGAATCATCTTATCTAGCAGGGAAGCCACCAAGAGTACCACCATTTCAAGACAACCCCACGGCCAGATATCCATCAGATCTTTCGTAACATCCCAATCAACAACCCAAGTCCATGACAGCTGGGAAAACATTGGTTTGATGGCTATGAATGAAATATACAGTCAGGGTTTGTGCTGAACTTGTGGAAGATGTATCAAAGATTGGAAATGATTTGGCGACTCTCAATGAATGCTAGGGGCAGGATTCATTGACCCACTACAGTATATGATGCAATGAAACCCAAACTGAACCCCAAACTGAACCCCGTTGAACTCCCTTGAACTCCCTTGAACTAAGCCACCAGTAGGGCCTGGTATTCATGAAGCCCTGCTGGACACCAAGCACGGCCGGACCCGTTCCAGGACTACTTCTCAGAGCTGGACGAGCAGCTCGAAGGCATGCTGGACGAGCAGCTGGATGGCACCCAGGACCAGCACTGAGCTCCCAAGGGGTCCCTTGGGTCCCTGAGTCCTGGTTGGTTGGTTGCTTGGTTGATTGGTTGGTTGCTTGGTTGATTGGTTGGTTGGTTGGTTGGTTGGTTGGTTGGTTAGTGGGTTCATTCACAAGCCTTGATTAGCAATGTAAGCAACCGATAGGTCGGTCACCCCATTTGCCCACAAGGAAGATCTAAGCAGACCTGCTTGTTTGGAGGACCAAGATCTTGGGAGATTATAGTTCATCAGCGTACTCGTCGAATCCGGTGTTGGGTGCTTTTCTCAGAGTGGTGTTCAAGATGCCTTCCTGGATTTGCAGGTGATAAGCACCTTGCGAACACCGAACACCCTTCAGAGCTGTTACATTGCAATGTTCCTGATGCTTGAGATACGGGAACAAGTCAGCCACGGACTGTCTGAACCTCGCAAGGGTTGTTGGGGAAGCGCATTTCAGGAGGCCGGCTACCCGCCAGCAGATGGGAAGACAGGCATGCCATTGACTTCTCGACACGTGAAGGTGGCACTGGGCGTGGAAGCAATCACTGGACAATGATGGACACACCCGAATCTCCAACAGAGCAGGTAAGTGAGTTTCCCAGTTGCAGTTGAGATTTGTAACATCGCCCATTTCAGAGTTCATTTGGGATAGTGGTCCCAACCATTCCCAACCTTATTCTGGAGGGCGATTTCTTCCACTCGTCATGCTCTTGGGGTATTTTCGTGTGTGTTTCCTCAAAAAGCGGTGAACCCCGCAACGATCTGTGGGGCCCCTGCAAGTTGTAACACTTTGAAACAATTTCGATCCCACTTTGAGTCCGGTGGTTGATTTTGGAACGGAGGGGAGGTCAATGAAGTGACCCCACCTCCAGTCGATGGCTGAGATTGTGCGAACCTCCATTGCATTCCACGGAAGGGAAGGGACACCAATGAAGCACTGAAGCCAATCCACATTGATAGAATCTGTTCAGCCTGATCTGAGCCTTGTCGAAGATGAAAGACCCACAGGGATCCACAGGGTGTAGTTCATTCTAGCCCGTTCTGTGAATCGCTATAAAATCAAGATAATTGATTCTGACGCGGTGAATCATTTACAAAGGTTGGAATTTTCATTGCCATATTTGATGACCAGAGGGTTGTTAGCGTCTAGATCAAGATTGCAGCCCACCTACCCATTCAAAATCAGTGTCGCAATCAGCCTTCGAAAGTGTCTCTATATATAGACACTATGAGTTTGATGATTGCACAACTCCTATTTCAGACAAACCAACTACTAGTAAGTCAGCAATTAACCACAACGAACCACAAGTAACCACAACGAACCATATAACTAACCACAACGAACCATAACTAACCACAACGAACCACGACTCATCATAACCAACCATGACTAACCGTAACCAACCAACCAACCAATGATGCTGATTGTATCTTAGTGTTGCTTTGTTATTGCTTCTTAAGCACCACCAGCTGAGACCGGAGCACGCCAGGTTCATGACTCGGATCCTCTTGAGCTTGACATGCACGCCATGGAGCACGTTTCTTGGCGCCTCCAAATCTTCAAGTGCTGGCAGCCCAGCACTTGAGCCTCCAAGGTTGGAGAATGGTAGATGGCGAGTTGGGTCAAGCAGTTAAGCAACCAATAATGGGGGAGAATAACCAACAAACTATAGGGAAAACAATGGTTAATGATGGGGGATAATAACCAGCTTTCTTTTTTGTTTCTTGGAAGCAAAGGAGGTAAGTCCTTGCAGCCTAAATAATAACCAACAATAATATGGAAAACAATGGTTAATGATAGGGGAACCAGGGGTACAGGGTTTTGACCCACAGCCAGATAATCAATGGTAAAGTCTTGGGCTCACCCCTGACAAGGGAGGCTCAATATGAGGTTGATAATCGTAGACGCTGGGTTTGATACTGGTAGATGCGATGGGTTGACAACGGGATGATGATGCTTGGTGAGGCAAACAGTGCTTGAGAGCGGTGGTCAATGGTTGATGGTTGATGATGGTCAATGGTGATCAATGGCGTTTATCCCCCAAGGCTGCAATGGTGGGTCTTTGCCCTAGCGAGCAATTCCGAGATCCAGCAATGATGGTACAAGGTGTGCTCCCAAAGGTTAGCTCAGTTGGTGAACAGAACTAGGGGAAGGAACCGTTATTGTAGATACAACTGCAGGTCTATATGTAAATGGCCTATGAAGCGACTCATAACTGGGTGGGTGGTTCACCTTACAATGATTGATTCTGACTATGATGGTCATCCACGAGAACCACATCAGGGATCCAAGACTGGCAGGTTTGAAGGAGAGGATGACAGGTCCTCAATGGGACATCATTTGTCAGGAGGGAAGATGGCAACCAATCTCAACAACCCGTTGAAGGTATTTTCGGAGACTATCATAAGCCAATATGACAATTCCGATTGATCAACCGACATGTGTTTTTGACCTGAGAATTACGTTCCCCTGACTACCATAATCGGCCGACAACGGGTCTAAGGCATAGAAATATTTCGAGCTTTCCGCATGATCGCAACGGCCCTGTGAGATCTTCCTCATTGGTTGTTACATGGCAGTGGGTCAAACCCTGTACCCCTGGTTCCCCTATCACTATTATCATTAACCATTGTTTTCCCTTGTATTGTTGGTGGAAATCCCCTATTAGTTGGTTGGTTAATATTGACCCATAGCCACATCAATGATGGGCTCACGGCTTCCTGTAGTGCACACCTGGTTCCAAGTGAACTGAAGATCTGGAAGCAGATCCATCTTGGTGCGGCTCATAGAGTCCACCACTTGCTGATGAAGTTGCTACATGGCTATGGGTCAATATTAACCAACCAATAATGATGGTAATAACCAGCCATTTTATAGGGAAAACAATGGTTCATGATAGGGGAACCAGGGGTACAGGGTTTTGACCCACAGCCACATGGCAACCACTTGAAGAATTCAACACTGGTTGAAATTCAAAGGGGATTACAATAGCAGGTCTATGGTGCATTTGTCGAACGCATGATTGCCAGAGTGGACGGAGTGGGACAATACGTTTGGTGGGACCCAAAGATAGGCATTCAAGCATCCCAACAACGGTCGGTGTTTGTGCTATCTCCAGCCAGCCATCGCTGGTAAGGGTATCAATAATATACAGCATATTTGAGCAGGAACCAAAGTAATTAATTGACTACAAGCGTGACTGACCAGCATGAACAACGATTATGGCCAACCCTTGTGACCCTTGTGAGCTACTGCAGACATTTGCTACCGTAGTGATCTAGTTGCTGGTTTGATATGTTTCTATTTCCCAATGAGATGGTTGGTTGACTGACTAAGTACATAATATTTTTTTCAGAGGGTTTGAAACCACCGAGCAGCGTTTTTTTTAAGAGACAGGGCTTGCAGACCGGTATCTCAGACCGGTATTTTGGCTGGCTCGACTTGCTCCTAAGTTTTCTAGCTGGGGGGGAATGGACCTTACAACGGCGCTTATCCAAGCGATGGGTAATTATCTTGGTATGGAACATTACTATCATCATAGTCATTATGATATTCATGATTATTTTCCAGCTATTGGTAGTAATCAGCACAACGGTTGTTCCAGCCATGGGTAATGGACTATCATCATCCAACAATGTTTTTTTTCCTGAGTTGCTGGTTATTTAGCTACGATTGTAAGACACTTGCAAACGGCATGCCCCAATTACGGTGGATCGAGGTGATGGTACTCCAAGGGGTAGGACCGACATCAGAATGCCCACAGCGGCAACTGTACGTGGAACGCGTAGTTGGTTCCGCTTCTTGAAAGCAAAAAACCTACCTCGCAAGTCCTTGGTTGATCAGCTTCTTGATGGTTGATGACTAGTGGTTAATGAGCTGGTGAATGTTTGACAATAGAGGAGAATATCCAACAAGACTAGGGGATATACCAACTATGGCTATGATTGGCTCTGGTGAGACTAGCAAAACTGCAGGGTGTTTCGTGGCGCTGTGCCATCAGGTTTTGGCTTCCTTTTGTTCTGAGAACCAACTGGAGTGACCCGGCATGGACGTCACCCAAGACCCTACCTGCTGGTAGAAAATCAGTTGGCACTCGAAAATCAGCCATTTCTTCCCAGGCTTTCCGGACAATATCCAGTGATTTTTGAGTTCCAGGTCAATCTACCAGAAGGATCCAGAGGGTAATCATAATTTATGATGGTCCCAACCCCTTCAGGGAAGTCGTGTTTCTCACCTTGATGGCTGGTGTCTTCCTCAATCTTTTCTTTGTACTACAATGTGGTCCCAAGTTGGCTGATCACCAGAGGTCGCACAGCTTCCAAGAGAATTCGTATTTGCCATTAGTCAACCCCTCATGGAAATGCTCATTTCAATCAACCAGCCACGGGAAATCCGCAATGCATTCCAGATATATCATTCCATATCCATTCCATTTACCAATTAGTCACATCATGTCTCATCAACCACAAAGGCCTAGCTTGATCTTTTTTTGGCTTTGCTCAAGTGCCTGGTACAGTGAAAGTGACAAAAATTGACTAGCGACTCGCTCCCTCGATGGTTGGTCTGACTGGTTCCCGGATGGGTGCAGCTGATATTTGTTGATGTTTTATCAAAGGTGCAAGTGTGTTTTTTGTCCAGATGCCAAATTTGAAAACTCTGATTTCGATGAATCTCAGATGTAGATTTTTTGGCAAAGGATGCTCCAGTGAGGAAATGTGAGGGACTGGCGATGGAACAGTTGGACCATCTAAAGGAACCAACTCCAACGATTTTGTCTCAAGATGATTGGCCAGTATCCCCGGCTGAAAAGATCCTCCAAGGATGCACAGATCCGTAGCCACTGAAAGGGTTGCCAGGTAACGTCATCCTTTCGCGGTCCTCTGTGGTTTGAGCCATTCTAATCAACCAACTCAACAGTTCACCAGCAGCCATTGAGAACCACCAAGTAACGAACCACCAAGTACCGAACCACCTAGTAACGAACCACTGACAGTGAGTGTTTCAGCTTGGAAAGCTTAAGATGACTTCGAAGATTTAGCAGTCTTCCAACTAGTACTTTCGCAACCACCCCTGAATCTTCAAATCGACCATTAAACAGCTAGTAGCCAACCAATACTCGGTGGTCAACCAGCAACATGTTCAACCAAGCGATCATAACTCATCAAAAATCAGGAACCAAATGGATGGTTAATCAATGTAAATCATAACTAATGAAGTTGATCATAACTCATCCGACTCATCATAAATCAGGACTGGTTGGTGGTTCCAAACATTGTTTATTTTCCCTAGTAATGATTAACAATTGGTTGGTTGACTAATATTGTTCAAAGGGGTGGTTCAGCCACCAATCAGTAATGATCATTCCGAGCCATTACAACCACTATTAACCACTATTGTTGGTTGAAACCACCAATCAGTTGATCATAAGTTGATTGAGGAGATTACCGCTAATACGAACCATCAGTTGATCATAAGTTGATTAAGGAGATTATCAGATTACCACTAACATTAACTTAACCATCAGTTGATCATAAGTTAATGATCGTCAATGATGGTTTATATGGGTGTTTCTCAAGCCATAGGGGTACGCGCAAATCATCCCCCAAATATGACATCTACAATAATAAGCCAACCATAACTTTGGGTCCCCTATGGCTTGAGAAACCACCATATTAGTGATCATAATCACCTATTAACCATCTATTAACCATCTATTAACCATCTATTAACCATCTATTAACCACTATTAATCAGCCATCCAACACTATTAGCCATCCTGATTAATCAGCTCAGGGTTGAAACCAACCAGTGCCTCATCAGCTTCGGCGAGGCCTGGACCCGCATCGCTCCTCTTGGGCGAGCTGGGTCTGGCAGGTCGGATGGCGGAGAATGGTCGACGGTTGAAGCTGGTTGGAGCTGGTTAGAGCTGAGTAAAGCTGATTAGTAGTGGTTAGTTGTGGGTTTGGTAGATATTTCGTCGGTTTAATGGTCAAATTCTATCATCATGATTAATTGACAATGGTCCAGTTGAGAAGTGGATCAATCTACCCGATATCTACCAGCTTAAGCTGGTTACTTAATGGTTGATACTGGTGGCCTGTGGTGTATATCAAAGGTTAACACTAGTCGTTCAGTGGCACGTACAGGGTTGACCCATTGCTGTCAAGAGTCATCATGGCGAATATTTATGGTTTGTTCATGGTTCATTGTTGACAATCAATAATGGTTGATAGTCATCATGAATAAACGGTTGAACATGATACTTCACTATTGACATAGATAAACCTTATACAAGCCAGATTGAATCTACATGCCAGACTGCGTGGAGGCTGATTATTTCTTGATGTGTTGCAGGGTATAAATCATGATGTGGTATCTATTGGTATCTACAGGTTCGTTGGTTGATGTTTCAGCCTGGAGATTGCCAACATGAAGCGAATTGATATTTGCCAACTGCATTGCAAGCCGTGGCGTGCTCCAACCTTGTCACCCCAAGGAATCATGTTTGCTCCGGATCTCTTGTCAACCCTGACTATTCACTAGCTTTGATGTGATGACTTGCTATAAGATCCAGGATCTACTAAAAGCAACTAATGGGTGGGGTGGGATAGCTAGTGACAGGTGGGTTGATCAGTGACACGATACAATGAAGATGGAGGACAAACACGGAACCCGTGCAAGAACTTGCAATGAAGATTGCCAAGGATGGAATCGGTCAACAACTTGATGTGTTTTAAGCAATTACCCTAACATCTTCCATTGCTATTCATATACCTTTCATTATCCTTTATTATCCTTCATTGAGAAAGGTAAACTACCATTCACCCGCCTATTGTTGACCATTGTCAAGTGACCCTATTCGCTTGCTACATGTGTCAAAAGACATTCTTTGCTTGTGTTTGTGATGCAGCTTCTGACTGGTTGGTATGAATAATAAGGACCAGTATTAGCGAATCAAATGTTACCCAATAATGATGGACCAGAATGCCCACTTACAATCAACAGGTTGTTAAACAACAACAACAATGACGAAGAATGATGGTGTACAACCAATAAAAAGCAACAACACCAGGCGTGTACCGATTAGTGAGGGGGAAAGGTCAACTACGGGGAAACGCGTCATGATATCACCAAAGTGGATGGGCAATAATGTCCTATCGACACTTAAGAAATGATTTTATGCAATTAGAAGGGAATTTGATGGAATGTAAAATACACACAAGTGAACTATACGGTGGTTTCTCAAAATAGGGGACCCAAAAAATTGTTGGTTTATTACTATAAATGGTTAACATTGAATGATTTGGGTCCCCCATTTTGAGAAACCCCCATAGTCTCCCCATTGTTTCCCTTTTCCGCAATAAGGTTCCAAATCTCTCGACGATATGGACTAACAATCCAATGCCTGCCCCGCCAAGTGCGGAAAAAAAAACATCGGTATAAAATAATAGGACTACCCTTATTTTATAAATAGAATAAAGAGATTAAATTATTGACATTATTTTTCTTAATCTTATTCCGTTATTTCTATTATTTAAATTTATTTAAGGACTTACACCTGACAGCCGGGCACCGGCTATATTGGACCCAGGAAAAACCGATATTAATATATATTATTACTATATTTTATTAATTTTATATTAACCTATAATATCCCGATATTAATCTTATTAAAATATTAAAATAATTATAATTTAATAAATAATATAATTATATAATTTAATAATAATTTTTTAAAATATATTTAATATTTATAATATTATTTTAATATTATTTTAATATATTTATTTTATATTTTTTTAATAATATTAAAATAATTATAATTTAATAAATAATATAATTATATAATTTAATAATAATTTTTTAAAATATATTTAATATTTATAATATTATTTTAATATTATTTTAATATATTTATTTTATATTTTTTTAATAATTAAAAAATAATTTATTTTTATTATATTTTTTTAAATTTAAATATATATTATTAGATTTATTAAATTTATATTTTTATTTATTTTAAATTATTATTAATT
>VSDK01009365.1:221213-240756 GCA_009767595.1 Symbiodinium kawagutii | reverse complement strand
ACGATTGGCAGCTTTTTTTCCTGCAGTGGATGCTGAGACCAGCTAAGGGCAGTAGTCGGGCCAAGTGTCGAACAGTGGCGACGAAACATGTCGCTGACCCCTCATACAGTATTTATTCAAATGGCTAGATTAGCCGTTTTAAAATAATGGCAATAAATGATTGTTTTTTGGAGTCAACCAAGCTTAGCCGGGCGTTGAGGATCAACAAACTTGTGGATTGTGCTTGGAGTAAAACGACGCCCACCAATGGATTGAAGAGCTCTCGGAATATCCAGGCTGAGAGTAACAATACGACAAACAGTAATAAATCCCAAGCCAGATCAACACACTCTTGTGCGTATCCCCACTACTTTTGCAACAGCTATTCGTCAAGCTGCCACTCTTTGTCATAAACTTGTGATAAACTATCATCATCACCACCATTTGCTATCCAAACTAATCATAAGCCACCACTCTTTGTGATGATGGGTTTTGCACCGTGAAAATACTGACTGCTTCTGGTTCATCCTTGGATTTTCGATGTTCCTCAGATTCGACCGCTCCTAGCAAGGAGGAACAATCATTTTGGAAGGGAACTGCTGGCTATTGGCAGTGATCATCCCCCTTAATGAATGATCAATCCAGCTCATTTGTGATCACAAACTAATCATGAACCAAATGTGACCAAGTCACAATAATCAGCCACAAACTGTTTTGCTGGTAGACATGATGCGGCTTGTGGTTGTCACCTCATCTTTGAGCCACTGTTCCTGATTGATAGTTATCGCCAATCATTGACAACCATCAACTATGATCATCCATGGTCTCAACCAACATCACTATTAACCCTTGCTACCCAGGTTGGTTACCGATTTTGAGCCATTATTAGCCAGTGTTGAGCATTAAGTGCAAATACTAGCCATCATCTTATTAACATTGAAACACATATCAACCATCGTGCACAAATAAATGCATGGCACAGCCAATGGCAGGGAAAACCTCCATCGTTCATCATGACCATAATTGATGATTTGCCTGATGCCATCAACACCACGAGTGGGAGATCCGTATTAATCAACCACCCACCATTGGTGGTGACCATCGATTCTTAAACTTGGGGTCATTTTGTTAAGGACTGGATCCACCACTAAGCATCATTAAACATCACTAAGCATGATTAATCATCACTGGCAAACATCACTAATCAACCATTCTGAAGCATCATTGTCATCACTAAGCGGGGTAAAGCACCCTTAGAACAAGATCCTGATGAAGCACCATTGTAATCACCAAGCTTCATCATATGATGATCTTCACCCGTAAGACTAGTAATTAACCATGATGAAGCACCATGATCTGACCTTGTCCACCACTGTGTGCATGATCTTCACTACGACTATCCAACCACACTAAACGACTAGCGACGACGACGGTAGCTTAAGGCGCTCGGCACCTCAGCGAGTGGTGCGCAGGATGCTGAGACATTTCTTCACAGATTCCAGGCGACCGTCCACCTGCACTGGGGTGATGAACAGGGCAGTGACTGCGTCATGATGCGCTTAATGATCTAACGACGATCAAACAAGTCTTCAACGGTCGCAATAAAGAGGATGTTTTTTCATGATGATTCAATATGATGATAGAATGAGTCTTGAGTGATTGAGATCTTGCTACAAAACTGTGCTGGCATGGAAAATCCATGGCACCAAATAGGCACCATATGATACCATACATGCCATGCACCTTTCAATCGTGCATGGCATAGTGCCCAAATAAACCATTGGAATCCCCGTTGGCACCAGGAAATCCACACCTCCTTTGCGACCTCATAGAGCTCTTGGTGTCTAGCCTTCGGCGCTTTGGCCGCCCAGTGAGGAATGAATCATAGGATTTGGTTCGCTTCTTCACCTTCAACCTTGCAAACATCCGAAATGACCTACAAAAAAAACATCATCAGTCCAGGGTTATCATCTTCATGTGCTTAGTAGAAAATAGGCTGAACCATTGCAACTATCCCAGAGTCAACTGGTCGATGAGACAGTTCCATCTGCTTCTTCTTTTGAGTAGGGGATTCCTCGTTCGACTCTTCTTGCTTGAGTTTGCGAGGTATCATGCTTTTGGTTGCATTTTCTGCTCAGCTGGTGTTTCTCATCCAGCACTCCCAATAGACTGGTTTCGATAATTGTTTATTTTTGCCCATCGTTAAACAATTTTAACGATTTTTTATCTAAGATAACATTTTCGGCAACATATTATCGGAATGATAAAATTTTCGGCAAACATTTTGCCATTTTTTTCGGCAAAACATTCGGGAAACAATTCGGCTATTCATTTTAACAAATTCGCTACAAAAATAACGCAATTTTGTTAAATCTTTAATTTTAGGGAATGAAACTTCAAGTAAACTTCTTGCAAACTTCCGGTTTTTTTGGCTTGTTCCCAACAGAAACTTCCGCTTTGTTTTTTTGATTCCTGTGTTTTCCAATGTTTCTTCTTAAACTTCCACCAAACTTCTAGTTAAAGTGTAAAATAAGAGTTCGAAACTTCCAGTAAACTTCGACCAAGCTGCCGGTTCCAAACCAGAAGTTTACCGGAAGTTCCCTTGAAACTTCTAGTTTGTGAGGCTCGCAATTTTACCGAAAAAATAGCCGATCGCCACAAAAACGTTAAAATTTTACGATGGTTTTAATTTGTTTGGTAAAAAACGTTAAACAAAAAATGACAAAATTTCGCTATTATTTGCGAAAAAAAAAACTTTTCGATTTTTTTGCCGAAATCGTTAACAATAAAACATTTAGCAAAAAACTATTGAATAAAAATAAAAAAGTGTCGAAGCCAGTCTATTGGGCCTGAGGCAACGGAGAGAGGGTTATGGAATGTTATGGAGGAGAACTAGCAATCTTGTACATGCCTCACTGCAAGTAACAGCATGCATTGGCCGCAGCTAACGCGAAACAATCACTACGAAACCCAAAAACAAAACAGTCAAGCACAACCAAGTTCGGAAGCAATGAATACTAAGCAAAAGCAGCAAGATCTAAAGACACTCGCCGGAATACTAAATACATCTACATCCTGAAAAAATGCTTTGCAATTGGCGGGGCATGGGAGGCTTTAAATGTGTTTCGCGAACAAAAATCCTGAGCAGAAATTCCGAAATGGCCAATATTCGAAACCTCACAAACCAAATCCTTGACAAGAATGGAGGAAAAGTAGCAGTTGACTAAACTAAAACTTACCAGAGGCTCTTCTAACTCCCGCTATTCCTAAGCCCCATTTCGGCCATCCAAGGCCATCCAAGGCCATCCAAGTGATGAGGAATCCCCATGGGGGAAAGCTCCGCGACGTCCCCGGCGCCTCCAAGATCCTCCGCTGCTCCTGACTGAAGTCGATTCCATTCATGGCCTCACCAGTCATGGCCGCCACGGGGGCTGGGACCCAAAGTTGACACGCTGGGGGAGTTTATTGCTATAAATGCTTTATTTAAGGGGAGTTTATATGAGCTTATTGCTATAAATGCTTTACATAAGGACGATAGCTGGAATTTCCCCGATTTTGAGAAACATCAAATGAATCCCATGGAAGGCTGGGGATTCCCAGCTTCACCACAACTGCGCGACAAATCTGATGGGCCCGGACTCACGAAAACTGCCACAGTGCAACCATTGACTTTGGACGCCATCACAAAGCAATCCAGCAACCATGCATGAAAGTTGTCAATCACCACATAAACCGTTTCCTTCCTAACAATGACATATCGTGTTGCAAGTTCACGATCCCGTCAAGAACCCACTCCAAATGCAAGTAAGCTGAAAAAAGACCGTATATCAACAAACCTCAACAGCCATAAAAATGAGGACGGGAATATGATATGCATCTGATAACCCTAGATTGTGCTATGTTGCGCACATGATCATACACTTGCTGATGCAATCTACTCACTGGGACTGCACCCCGAAGTCCATACGTCTCTCTATCACATGGAACCTCCGCCTGCCAAGGATGACATCAGCCAGTGATACAGTATCTACGGCATTTTTTATGCAATTGAGGTGCCAATTTTAGCTGCACAGGGTATCATTCCTAAGGAACTCCTTGAACATGATCCATAACTCCTAGGAACCAATGGATATGTACACCTTAATGTTTCAATAGCAGGCAATCATCTTGGCAGCTGAGGTAGTCTTGCTTCAAAAGTTGATAGTTTCCATCAGGATGCCTCCACAACTGCTTGAAGACAAGCACCTGCATTTCTGCCATAACCCGAATACAACGCATGGGTACATCTCGTTGTGGTGTTGACTGCTGAGTTCCTGTATGATGGTCGAAAGCCATAACAAACAGTCAACATTAACAAACAGAAATTGTTTTAAAGACCCTTAGCAGCCGTACAATGTGCACGTTATCCACAAGTTGTTGAAGTGGCTCTCCTGTCGGATTAGCAGTATTGCTGCATACAATAGGGTAAATGTATTGCTAAGTGGTTATCTACCCAGGGATGAGGGTTGTCATTGACTCTGACGATCCTGAATCCCTGCAATACAAATAGAATATAATAGAATAATACAACAACAAATCATCGTTCAGAACATGCTTTCATACTTCTCAATGCCATGCCTTAGCCAAGGGTGCTGGCTTTCGACATGCCTTGAAAGTATTCGACATGAACTGCTGCACGCTTTAGTGGCCAAGGGTTTGCTCACCTGGACTGGGAGATCCCAGTGGGAACCCCCGTTGTTGCCGGCCTCATCCACCTCTCGGCGACTCAAGGTGGTGAGGGAAGCATCAGCAAAGGCATAGGCTTGCGTGGCCAGGATGCCTGGTGGGTCACGGGTCTCCTTCGATCTCCTTTGATCTCCTGTCTTTGGGGAATTCTGTGCCTTCACATCCTATCACCACTGAAACAACGAGGAGGAATCTGATCTCCGCAATGCAAAGGCCATGCAGTTCGGCCCTGTGGAGATTTCTGCTGCTAAAAATCCTCCTATGGGGTGATGGCAGTAGTGGGGCCTAGGTTCGCAGTGGGGTTGAATTCATTTATATCATGAGCTGCCGACACCACCAATGTTAGGACCATCCATTCGATTTCAATGGGTACACTCCTGTCATCACTCGTCCCCACTATACATCACTATACCAAGATCCGCATCGGTCCACATCCATTTCACTGCCAAGGAAGCGCCAACTGCGGGGAAACCCCACGTTGCACGCACCTGAAAGAGTTGCAAAGGCACGTTGCAGCTTCCGCACCACCAAAGGTGCCGATGACTTGACGTCTTTGGGATCGAAGATGCGGTCCTGGTGAAGTGCCAAGGCTGCCAAGCTCTCACACTTCGAAACACCTTCGTTGCACATGATGTGAACCCCGGATGAAGCGAAATGCTGGGTGAAGCGATGGAGGGGTGCCATTTTAGCGGGAAAGCAGTGGGCGAACTTGCGGGATACCTCCTATGAACCAAGCAAGGGTTTATTGATCCAGGGTTGGCATCAATTGATATACATCTTGATTTGTGCTAAAACAAATAATGTTCATACAAAACTATGAAACATATTATGAATTCCATTGGATTTCAAGTCTGCCCTTGGCATGGCTGATGTGGTGCCGGAAATCCTCCAAATGCTTGGTTCCGTCCGGTCACGACCCAGGATCTGTTGTCTCCCCCCCAGGTCATAAAGAGAATTCCGTTGTTGAAGGCTCGTGGGCCAAAGCCCTGTACGCGCATTCCAAGCACAAACCGAATCGGTACCTCTATCAGATATTAATCTACTAGTTTCAGCTATCTTTGCGCACTATAAGATTTCAAATCATAGTAGTTTCAGGTATCTATTAGTTTCAGGCAACTTTTCAGGTCACAGAATGGAACAAACCATCGGCTGCCATCTACTGTGCCGGGACTTCTTCCCCACCTCAACTCGGGATCAGTCGTCGCAGCTGCAGGATCTGAGCCAATAGCAATACCAAGCAAGCATTGCCTTAACAGCTACATTAACAATAATGTTGGTTTCTGATTAGCATCTACCTGTTGGTTTCATCTATGTTCATTACTTTAGGGGGGGTTACACTAATCAGAAACCAACATTACCCTATAACATGTCAAGTATGATTTCATCAGTATGATTCTTGCCAAATAGCAATACCAAATCATTGTACCAATAACATGCCTTAACAGCTCCATGATCATACTGATCAAACATTGCCAGTGATAACAGCAAAAAAATCATCACTTTTTCAGCTATCAACTTAAGATAAACCATCAAAGCATCACTTAACAGTCACACATGGCTATGGGTCAAAACCCTGTACCCTTCATTCCCATCATTAACCAGTCTGTTTTCCATCTGAAATTGTTGCTTAATATCAGTGAATATTGACCCAGCTCGCCAATTCTTAATTCTTCCTACTGTTGTTACCTATTATTCCCAGTAACCATTATTAGTCATTAACCACCAGTCGGTGACCTGCTTGACCTCACCACGGGAGCTGCACCACCTCCTTACCCGAGGCTCCTGCAGTCGCGCCGGGAGCCCGGAAGCCAGGCCGGTGCCGCTGCCTTCGCGCGTGCGCATCTCTTGCAGGACCCGCTGCCGCGCCCCGCGGCGCCGCGGCTTCGCGCTGGGGTCTTCCTCCTGGGGCGTCGGGGGGAAACCTTCGATGGTCGCAGTGGGTGCCACGTCGTGTTGTTGGGGGGCTCACCTAGCCACCAACCCCACTGGCCTTGCACCCATGGCTAGTCATGTACCTCATGTACGTCCTTGATTATGAACTGGCTTGTGAATTTTCCACTTACAATCCCTAACTGGTTGGTAACCATGCTTAGTGACTAGCCGAGATAGGCTACACAGCCAGGCAATTCGCCTGAAGGCATTGCCTTGAGTCCATCCTCTGAGCACAGTTCCACTCACCAAGACCGTCTCAGAAAGCAAAACTGTGGGGTGTAACACTGGACGACCACATTTTTCAAGGAGATGATTCAGCAATGCGATTGCAGCGGCATAGCAGCACCTTTGCATTTTGAAAGGCAGCGTCAGTTGCAAAAATTGTGTTGCCTTTGGTGAATGCTTTGCAACAAATTTTAGGGTGCGCTCTTCACATTTCAAGATGTTTCACATTTTAGGATGCATTGTTCGTATTGATGGACTCAATAGATTGAGATTTGGGAGCTCCAACGTGCCAACAGCACATCACGACGAGACAAGAGCAAAGTCGCGAAGCCCTACCAGGGCTTGGGTGGGCACCTGTGTGCCCTCCCCAAATGGCAGCACCAACAGGTGGTTTGGGAATGCTTGGGATACAGTCATCGGACATGAGTTGTATACAACTCTGTGTGTGCAGGCATATACGACAAAAAAGGGCAATGTTGTCTATGTGGATTATGATGCATGCGTAGGTACTCTGATCGTTTGTAGGAACATGCATCTAGAAAGACAGCAATGATGCGGAGACAGCTCCTATACGATATGTACGCATGCCATGTAGACATTGCGTACGTATGGGATTCCGCGTTATGGGTAAAGTGCCTGTTGGGCACAAGCACAGATACAACTACAATGCGCAAGCACATGTTGCTTGAAACATGCTAGATGGTGATGGATGAATGGCAAGCCGCAACAAGACCAGGATGCACGTGAGTTATTGGAAGCAAGCGCTTTGTGAGATGTTCATCGGCGGTGCATTTTACCCCCAAAAGTGGTTCCATTTTTGTTGCCGCTTCGACGGTTTTCGCGCGTGCGCTTTAGGACAACACACCGCCGACGAACATCTCACAAAGCGCTTGCTTCCAATAGCTCGCGGGCATCCTGGTCTTGTTGCTTGCCATTCATCCATCACCATCCAGCATGTTTGCAAGCAACATGTGCCTGTGCAACTATGAGGGGTCATTGCTGTGAAACTGTTTTGGGGAGGAAAGCTGGCGCCAGTTTGGGTTCCAGCCGGCTTCATTTGGGAGGCTTGCGGTTTTGGCGCAGTAGCCTCCAGCAGAAGCCATGGAGGCTGAAGCCTTGGAAGCTTGAACATTGGTGAAATGGAGGCCATGGAAGCCTCCAGGGAATCCCCCACCTCCATGGACACTGCGCATTTGTTTAAATGGAGGCGATGGAAGCTTCCATGGCTTCCTCCGTGGTTATTTACATTCTATGGGGGCCGCGGAGGCCACAGGGGACTTGGGACCTTCTAATACTATTCTGAAGGTGTAGCAGGCGCCCGGTCTCCGTCAACAAGTTGAAGAATTTTAGCCCATCACTTTTCCCAAGTTCCCCGCCCATTGGTAAAATTGAAGCCCTGGAGGCCTCCACTGTTGTTATTTACAAAGAAAGCCAGCTCGGATGCGCGTGGATGCCTAGCGGATGCACAACAGGCCCCACAAAAAAAGTCCCAGAGGCCTTTGCCGGCGTTTGAGAAACACGAAAGCGGCTAGAGCCAGAATTGGGGCCAGTTTTTCTTGCCAAAACCAGCTTCACAGCAATGGCCCCTCATAACTATATTCATAGATGTGTGAATATTTGCGGTACATATGTTTTGTTTTCAAATGATTCAAAGTGTGCATATGTCATATCATGTTACATACATGCAAGCTGATATGTCTTGTTATATTCCTGGCTGTTTGGGTATCCCTGAATGGAAAGCCCCTAACATCACCATCAAACCGTGTCCTTTTTCTCGCTGCTGTGGTTCTCGGACATCTCGACGTCCTTGGATAACGGATAACGATGAACAACCACCCTGTCGGGCGACAAGGAGTGCACTGTGGTGCGCCTTGTTGCATGGCTATCTTCGCAGTCCACCCCTTCTTTCCCCCGTGGATAGTGACAACCTCCTCCCATGGTTGCGGCAGGATCAATGGTGACAAATTCCTAACAATCACTGTCTGGGGAACGTAGGAGGAGGGCGAGGAAGCGACTCTGAGCAAGAATTTTGCAACAACTCAATGTTGGGTGCCTGTCAATATCACAAGTGAACGGTAGAACCCCATCCTAAGCGTGATTATTAACCAACAAGTGGTTGTTGGTGAATTCTCCTTTCACCAGCTATACTCTGATTGCCCCCGGATGAAGATTCCAGCAGTTCGACTACCTTGGTCGTTTATATATGTGTATATAATGTTTACTAGCGGCACAGGGACCCACAATCATAATACTCAAAAATTACCAACCACCAAAATGGATTGATGCTTCTTGGATGGGCTGTGACCACTTGGCTGTTTCTTAAAATAGGGGTACCCCCAGGCATCATCCTTTATCAGCCATTTCTAGCAATAAACCAACCATCTTTTGGGGGGTCCCGTATGGCTTGAGAAAGTCCCACGACTTGTCGTCTCCAAGTCTCGCCATTTTTCGGTGGGTTCTTCATGGCCGCAAGGTCCAACTCAGGATCCGTTCGGGGCCTGGTCGAACCCGGAGGAGCTGTAAGACAGTTTCAGCAGAAGTTGGTGATCTACCATGAATCATTTATGGTGAATTCATTCATAAACCAGAGATCTATCCAATTTATGGTAGATTTGATGGCTGAAATTAATTTGTCGTGAAAAATGGATGGTTTATGAATAGACATCTGGCATTACCAACAATTGTTGAAGATGTTTGGAGAGGATCCATCCAAATTTGGGGAGACACAATTTAAGAGCACGCCATCAAATCATTGGGGAGAAAAAAAAAACAGTGATCTGATTTCACTTTTTCCAGGCATGTTGATACGTGAACACTGCATGCAAGCAAAAGACACGGAGAGTATCCCGATTTACTTGCTGAACTTTCCATCAAATATAGTTGGAGTACCCCCATGTATATTTTATTCCCATCTGTTTCAAACTTGCAGAAATCATATTTTACCCATGGCCGTTGCCCAAAACTAATCAACTAATGTCACCCCGCCTGGTCGCTATCAGACTCAACAACAGAATGGTGATGGTGATGGATCACAGCCAATTGATTGACTACTGATGGTTGTTAATGAAATATCAATGACGTTGTGCCATCATCAACTTACCACAGGGTGGTTTCTCAAAATAGAGACCCTCCTCCACCAAAAAAAATGGAAGATTCATTGCAAAAAATGATTCATATTGGATGATTTGGGGGTAACCCTCTTTTGAGAAACCACCATAATATATGACATGAGTGGCTTCTGAAAAATCGCCCTGCCAGTCCACCCGAATTCTTGGAAAGGTACATGAAAGACCTTCAATGATGATGGTTCCCTTGTTGCCGACCAGGCTCTGCATCGAAGCTTTAAGCTTGTGGAGATCAGAGGTTGTTGATTCGCTCTAGGGCTTCACTTAGCCAAAGCAGTGGCACCCAGAGCCACCTTTAAGTGGCCCCGGTTGACTGTGCTTGTGGCAGGGCATGACGCATCACGAAGCTGCACTGACACCCCCTAGCATATTCCCTTAACACTTCAGGACGAGGTCACTTCCAACCTAACGATCCAATGATGTGAAACGGATTTGCTTTGGACAAACAGGATCTGTATCATCGATCTTCATCGAATCCCACCACCGAAAAACACGGACGACTCGACCACCACCCACTGACCGCTGCCCCACGGGCTGATCCGCTCGCCTCAACATGATCTCCGGGTTGATGCAGGCAGCGGTTAAAGTTCCCATGAGGTTCTTCATCAGCTGTTCACCTGCCACGGGTTACGGGCACCACGAAGAGGAGGTCACCGGATGGTCTGTTTCCCAGTGGAAAATGATGGAAATCTTGGTGGCTTATAGATCCCTTGCTAAATTTTTTTTAGTGGTTATATGATTCATCATATCCCAAAAACACTAAAAACCCTAAGTTAGTGGGTATAAGCCATCCAGAAATATAAAGGTTTTCACAGGGAAACAGACCAACCATGATCCACTATTTTGTGAATGGTGGTGTTTCAAACTGGATCGATTTTTGGATTTTGTGATTTGGTTTCTTTGAGGTACCGCCATTGACAAAGTCCGATTTGATCCAGTTTGAGTGCAAATTGAGTTGAAGGCTATGTGGAAACCTAGAGTTGAAGGCTAGAAGTGTCAAGTGTGATGGATCACAACGCGAGTCTACAAGCACTGACAATTACCTGTGATAACAACCAAATACACTCAATGGCAACACGCGTATGATAAGAGTGCATATGACTGCAAAGGAATGGATATGATATGGTTTTCTAGTTTCCACCAAATATTTGAATGAGCATGGAGTCACCAAGCAAATATTCCAGCTGGCATCAGCTATCGAACAACAATCTTGCCATGCTGTAGATGTATGAATCCGTCAACATCAATATCAACCGCTTGTCATGGCAATACAGATTGGTCAATAGCAATTACTGATGAGCAATTGTAACATACGATTTGGGGGCCATTCCTGCAATCCCTTATATAACCATCATCAAAGAGAATCAACGATTCGTACGAACCACAAGCAACCACTACTGCTCTTGTTGTAAATCATAGTAGTAGCCACTAATGATGTAATAATGATTTACTAGAAATTAAGCAATAGCATCAATTAACAGCAGGGTGGCCATGAACAACCACCACAACATAGTGGCCACTAATTAAGGCAATGTCATTATACAAACCACTAATGATACTACCCACTATGCTGACCAAGCAGATTTCTGTGGGTGCTGGCTTGTTGTCCAGCTACAACTGGGACCCATGGCCAGAGGTTCTCCAGAACCGACAAAGTCGATAAATGCGCTGAAGTCGCTAATAGATCATGAAGGTTGCTTGACTATCTTAAATATGGCTAACAAGTGATGATAAATGGTATGGGATCATTGTGATATCAAACATATTACGGATTGTGATGGTCAGTGATGGAGAATACGAGATAACAGCCAACCAGCATAGATAATAATAAATGTGAAGAGTGCGTAACAGGCAATACCAAACACCAGGTATTGGGCAACAGAAGCAACAACTATGAGATCATCACGCATTACCCTGCCTAAAACTACAGCCAAACCGTCCTAAGATGAACATTTGAAGAACAATTCCGTTTTGGGATAGCTTGTGAAGCGGCTATATATTGCCGGGAGAGAAACTTGGTATGGTTTTGGGAGAATGCTGAAGTCACTGAGTATGACTCATGGAAGTTCGCCAGTGAGCAATTCCTGGTTCTACTTCTCAAACCGACCTGTCATTTGTGGTCCAGAACTGCTCCGACAATCTGGTGATATGATGCCTCGCTGCCGCGTAGTCTTCGTTTTACTGATTCCTCTCTGCTTCCTCTTGGGAAAACCCTTAACACAACAGTTGAAAGAGATCAAACACCCATCAGCAACAATCAAATGACCAACCAACTAACCAACGGGCGACAGTTGGTATATCCCTATTCTTGCTCATGAGTCTTCTTCAATTCCTGTAGTTTCAACAACACCATCAACTATCAAGCACCAATCATCCATCATTCACCATTCAATTACCCATAAAACAGCTAGTGTTCATCATCAACCACTAATTCTCAGCCAACATCAACCAACCAACCTCAACCTCAACCAACCTCAACCAACCAACCAAGCAACGACACCCAGCCCTTGGCACCACCCCTTCGCTTCCCCACCCACAGCTCCAACGGCGTCGTCGTAGGCGCCGTAGACCAAGTCCCGAACCACGGGCGAAGAGCGCATGGCCTCGACCAGCAAAGCGAATGAAAAAGTTGAGGACTTTTGATTCTGGATGATTTAGATGATTCTGGATGATTCTGGATGATTC
Organism: Symbiodinium kawagutii; assembly: GCA_009767595.1. Lineage (NCBI taxonomy): Eukaryota > Dinophyceae > Suessiales > Symbiodiniaceae > Symbiodinium > Symbiodinium kawagutii. The sequence continues at coordinate 228,085 of VSDK01009365.1, read as the reverse complement.
GACCAGCAAAGCTACCCTGGGTGGTTATTTTTTGTTGGTAGATGTAGGATGGTTTTAGATGATTCTTGATGATTTTAGATGTATAGATGCTTTACCTAAGCAAAAGTCGTGATTTTGACTTCCAGCTTAGTTTGTCGGAGAGTAGGCCATGGATAGTTCATGATAGTTCCATTCCATGCCAAAGATGAACTGACAATCAATTGTCGGTGTTGGCTTCCCCTATGATTGACCATACCCTGAATAATGGTTATCCCCCACCAACTCCAGTACACCCGTCGTGGATACTGGAATTCATTACAACCATAGCATCATTATTTGGGTACGGGTCAAAATCATTAAGCCCAATATGGCCATCTATACTGGAAATCCACTATCAACCAATGGTTTTTGGGCTTCGCAATTTTGACCCATAACCATTTGTAACCCTTGATTATGCTGCGTCTTGTTGATCTACCGCGATATTGTGACAGTTCAACAGCACCCCATGGCAACAGCAACAGCTCAAGTCACCGTAAGGTGCTGCGTGAAGAGTGGTGATGAAATCCTCGCCGCCGTGGCGATGAAGCTGAATGCAGCGCGAGAATCAAAAGAGAATGATGATCGTCAAATACATAAATATATATACGCATATACTGTAGAGTGATAGAACATATATATATATATGTAATCTAAATCTATAAATGTATATAGTGTATGTATAACTCTGAATAAACAAAAATGCTAATATCTTTGAAAATATGCACACATGTATATACAAACAAATATGCAAATATTTTTGAACATATGCACATTTTTTGAACATATGCACAAATGAATCATATGTATTCACATATGTATTCATTTCTCAATATGTGCGTCCGAGTATGCATATGTATCATATTGTACATGTACACATACATATTCTGTGTGAGGAAATATCATTCGTTGCTCATCATTGGCTGACCATTCTGGGGAAGGGATGATGCCGCAGGAAAATCACCAGATCAATCCACTCCCTGGCGTTGTGAAGGATTGCCCAGGACATCATCAAATTCTGTTCAGTTCACCACATGGATTTCTTTCAATAATTACATGGCAGTCCCTTGTAACCCTCTTGAGATAGCCATTACTAAATCATTAATCAAATTTTGGGGTGGTACTCGGTGGTGCACCATTTTGGAGCAAACCCAATTGAATAATTCAATGAAGAACTATTCATTATCACCATTTGGTTCCGTTCACCAGAAAATAATCTGGCTATGGGTCAAACCCCTGTACCCCTGGTTCCCCTATCACTAGCCATTGTTTTTCCCTATAGTTTGTTGGTTATTATCCCCCATTATGATTGGTTAATATTGACCCATAGCCATCTGCTTGTTTGGTGTTGAAGGATGCCTCAAACGAAACGGCTGAGTGGCATTCATTTCGGAGACGCAGCATGGCGTCGATGGTCATCAACGGCCAAGAGCGCTAGCCATTGTTGAAAATAGCTTACAGTAAGCATAGTTGCAAATGTTTGATGCTGATCAAAGATGATTCATAATGATCAAAGATGGTAAATGTTGAAGATTGGCCAATGATTCCAATAGTGGTTCGCAAACACTATTGGTTTTGAGGATTGAACACATGAATTGGTTGAAACAAAACCCTCATAGTCAATCCATGAGTTAATGATGTTAACGGTTTAACTATTTCACCATTGATTGACCATAGTCATATGCTTCACCTGCCAGCATTTTCATGTGCAACTCCTGGTGGCTGACGACCCGCACCGTGGGCCCCGCACGGCTCGGCGCCCGTGGCAGCCGTCCTTGCGCCCGGGCCCTCGGCCAGGAAGGACATCCATTCGGAGACCGCCAACTTCTGCTGCCGCAGGAGCCAGATGACCTCCCCGCAGCGGTGGGCGATGGTGGTGGATGATGGTCCCCCTGGGGGGAGGTCGGCCACCATGAGGTTCCCTCACGGGTCGCACCATCTCTGGTGTCCCAGGTCTGAGAGGTCTGAGTGGTAGTTGGATCTACTGAGTTGATGATTGCCCATTGTTAATGGCGACCGGCATTGGCAATCGGTATTGCTTCCAGTTCACAATCATCAACACTGCCCAATGTAGCTTGTCGGCTATCCGTTGTTCTACGATCATCAAGATGGATAACCAACATAGACAACGCATCATGTTGGATAGCTATCAACAACCATAGTCATGAACCTTGGATGTGAGTCAATTACTAATAATCATAGGTTGATATATCATGATATATCTATAGGTTAACCATTAACCATCGGTATAGCTTCATGAATACCTATAAATAACTCATTTGATATGACTCATATCCAAGACATGTTCAAACAAAAATCGCCTCCATGAGCTATGACTCGTAGCTTGCTGATGATTCTCCAAGGCATTTTCCAAGGCCCAGGACGACGGACTCGCCGGACGACTCGACTCCCTGGGCTCACCCGGGCGGTGACATAGCGCAGGCGCATCAAAAGCGGCTCGAAGGCGATGGTGAGCATCAGCTTTGAGGCCACGTCCTTGGCGCTCCAACGGCAGCAACGACGGATGGGGGGTGAAGGGTGGTGAAGGTGGGGAAGGAAGGTGGGGAAGGGTGGTTGGAAACGGTGGTGGTGAAGGATGGTGAAGGTGAAGATGATTCAATGATGGTGATTTGATGTTTTTTTGCTGGTTAAACGATGATTCGTTGGTGGATCAATGATGCTTAGTCGATGATGAACATGTTTGATTGACCAATACTTCAATGGTGTTTTTTTGCGGTGGGAGGATAATGGTCATAAACAATGATCAAACAGAAACAACAAGGATGCAAATGCATATTTACATTCAGAGTACTTGCATCTTTGCTTCTTTGTACGTCTGTGCAAAAAGTCTACACACGTAATTTATGATGCTTACATACACGCACAAAAGTCATGTACATGCACGATGATATATTGTACTCACAAATTTAAAATCATCTAATGGGTATGGATACACAGTGACCATGAGAGGGCAGCGAAGATGGTTGAGGTAGTAGTTGCGTGCATGGGACTTCTCCCTAACTTTCACGGAACATCTAGTGGAGTTTTGTGCAGTGAACCCGTGTATACCAAGAAATCACAGGGAAAGAGAGGCAACGACACTCAAAAGGAGGCGCCAGATGCATGTTTAGCATCAAAAAGTGTTCAATGCAAGAGAAAACATCAAGATATTCGCGAGCAATCAGCTTTTTTGCTGTCAATCCTATAGACAAGGCTAGAACATTTGGAAAGTCATCTCGCAAAAAAGGGTCAAACAATTATATAACAGATTTCCATGGTTGCTGGGAATGGCTGCAATCTTGAATCTCCTGCACTCCAGCAATCTAACATGACCATAGAACATTATATCTGTCATTAATTGACAATTAATCTATGGACATTACCATCTAACTTGTCGCTTCCTCATAGAACACTGATTCACCTAAGTTGACACTTGGGCGTGTCCAAAAATGGTAGTACCCTAAACCCACATCAAAAATCACAATCTCAGTAGGAACTGAAACCACAAATTTTGGGACAACCTCATTTGTGGATACCTCAAACCTGTGAGGTTCGCTTGTCGTGATGTCACCCTTTGGCTTCCTGGTCGTTGAGCCTCCCACAAACGCACACAAACGCGCCAGTCAAATTGGTTAATCGTCAGGCCACTCAGGCCACTACTACACTGGCTCATGATTCGTCACCAAACAAACCAGAAATGGTAAATTCAGGTTACCACAGCTTCTCTCTCCAACGATTCCTTGTATTTGGGGGAACGTCTTAATCGTATTCGAAAGCCATCGAGCAAATAGCTGCTGCTTACATTTCTTTCATGCCCATCCTCAAAAACGTGATTTTCACCCAGAAGCCAAGTATACTTGAAAAAATCACATGTGGTGGTTTCTCAAGTCATGGGGGTACTCCCAGTTATCATCCAATATTAATCATTGTTGAGTAATAAACCAACCATTTTTGGGGGCCCCTTATTTTGAAAAAAAAATGTTTGAAACCCCTGGCACCAGGTGAGTTCTTCAAGTTCGCCACCACTTCTCCAGCGCCCGGCCTCCCACCGCTGGTGCCCATGTACTCCTGTACCTGGAGCGAGCTGGATCGCTGTCTACCTATGGTCTTGAGATGGTGGTTTCGACCTAGCCACTTTGGGGAATGGTTGGTGAATTACTACTGTAAATGGTTCATAAAAGATGATTTAGGGCACCCCTATGACTTGAGAAGAGGTGGTTTCTCAAGTCATAGGGGCACCCCTAAATCATGCAATATCAGTCCTTTGTACTAGTAAACCAACCATTTTGGGTTTTCCCCATTTTGAGAAACCACAATTTTATTACCAGTAGCTGATTCTTGTTGGTCAGTGATTCCAGTCAGTAGCCAATATTTGACTAGCTGATTTGTGTTGGTCATTGATATCCAATTTTTGGTATTACTTCAATTGTTGATTACCTACAAGGTGGGCCCCCAACCACTTATAAGTTCGGTCGGAACCCCTAGAACTGGTAATTAACCCTTGTCAGATTAGTTATTAACCAACTAACCTAAGTGCTTGGAGGCCGGCCTTGTATGGTGATTGATTCCAGGAGGATTCATGAAATGGCTATGGGTCAATATTAACCAACAATAATGGCTTACATCAACCAACAATAGGGAAAACAATGCTTAACAATGGGGGAACCAGGGGTACAGGGTTTTGACCCATAGCAAAATCATGGTCACTATTGGTCGCTAAGATCCCAGATGATCCCGATCAACCCGAGTTCAAACTCTCCAGATTTCCACAGTGGTCATCATGCATCAAACCAGCTGGTTGCCTACACTCGTTCACATGGCCAAGGCCAGTTCTGCTCGCGGATTGGGGCTCTTTAGGAAAGTGATTTGGAAAGATACAGAAATGGATCCAAGAATGTTAGGTATATACTGAATCCTAGGGAGCCTCAAAAGCACGTTATTTTCTGCAGGTCTAATTGCTTCTCACCTCCGGCGCAAATGGCTGCCACTGCGAAGTTCTTCAGAGACTCCTGGACCGCAAACGTTGGATCACGGAAAGCTACGGATTGGTTCAGCGTGCTGAACTCCATTGGCAATGCGGTGGCTTATCTGATTGAGGGGGTACAACCAACATGTCCAATCTTGCGATTGCCAACATTCGTGCTTGACGCGGTGCATCTCGTGAGAAGTTACCCACCTCAAGTGGCGAAAAATCATGTTGAAGTAGTTGTCCAACGAACAAGCTTCTACCTTGCTTCACCCGTTAGCCAAACCACCAACTCGGTGCTTGACCATGATTCTTCCTCAATCTTGCAAACATAATCGCTATCATGTACCGACTAAATTATGAATGGCCAACCACTAAGAACCATCAAAAATGAATCCTTACTTAACCATCTAAATCAATTGCTTGACCATCAAGAAACCATCAAAACACTACCAAATATCCATCAAATAACCATCAAAGAACCATAAAAATAACCTCATTGATGATGGATTTCCGGCCACCCGCCACCCAGCTCCTGCGGTGGCTGTGCCAGGCGTACCGCCACTTCCACTTCCGCCAGCAGACGACGCCAGGAAGCGCCGCCGTTCAGCGCCACGTCGGCACCCGGGATCCTTGGCGATGGCTGATGAGTTGATGGGGTCGAATGGTGCGTGGTGATGGTTGATGGTTAGTTGATGGTCAGTTGATGGTTAATTGATGGTTAGTTGTGTTGATGGTGTGTTGATGGTATTTGATGGTGAGTTGATGGTTGGTTGATGGTGCAGTGATTCGGTGAGTATTAGTTGATGAGTACTTCATGGTAAGTTGATGGGTAGTGATGGTTGATGGTTCTACTGGGAAGTTTCGAAACTTAGAACTGTGGCCCAGAAGTGGTGCAAACTCAGCTCTTGATTGCTCTAGGTTCAGAAGGCGATCTCATACATAGTTGATGGTGTTGATGGTAGTTAAAGCTATGGTTGGAGCTATGGGTGATGATTGTTCATGATGCTTGGTGTTGATGGTTGATGGTTAGGTGATGGGTTGATTTTTTCGTCGTGGGGACCGGGAACGGTTGATCATTATCCAAGGGTTGGAGAATGACTGGCTGATGGCTGGTTAGTGGTTGATGGTTAGTGGGTTGATTGATGGTTGATGGAGTCGATGGTGAAGTGGCGAGTTGATGATGGTTGATGATGGTTGATGATGGTTGATGACGGTTGATGATGGTTGATGATGCTTGATGATGCTTAGTGGTTCATACTTCATTGATGGGTGATGGGTGATGGTCAGTTGCTGATAGCTAATTGATGGTTAGTGGATTGATGACGGTGGTTGATTCTGGTGGTTACTTGATGCTTGAGTGATGGCGTATGACTGATTGATGGCTGATTCTCGTTAATTAATTCATGTTTGACTCTAATATACTCTGATAGATCATTGACGGTGGTTCATCATCATTGATGCATGATTCACGCTGGAAAATATTGCTCATGGTTTATGCTAATGGGTGACCAAGGTTCAATCAACGGCCAATAAGAACAGCGGCTAAGTTTGCTAATGGCACACAGTTGATCAAGATGCTCAATGCCTTCCAGCGGGTCGAAATAACAACAGTTCATCATGGTTGTTATGGGTGCAAACTACCAATGATTGCTCGTGGTGGCGAATGATTCAACCTACTGAAATATCATCAACAGATTCCAAAAATGTAAGTTTTACCCATGTGGTAATACCGAATTGCTGGCAGGAATTGGTTTCATGCTGGACTAATGGAACCGTTATGAAAAGAGTTGTTACATGGTTGTTACGTGGTCTTGTAGGTTTGTTCGAATTGATCCTGATCATTGTTTGAAAGACGAATATAAATGGATGATGCTTCACGGGCTTTCTA
>VSDK01009365.1:156213-216213 GCA_009767595.1 Symbiodinium kawagutii | reverse complement strand
AGAGATAATAGCCAACAAAGTGCTTACCTTGCTGTCAATGTATTGCTAATATTGTTAACATACACATATTCTATATGGGTAATAGAATACCAAGACTGAAGCAACACTAGTTTGGTTCCAGCACAATGATTACAGTAAATGTCCAACATCACCGTCAAGAAAGGACATCGCCGTGAAAAACGGCGGTCTTGCCGTCATCCGGCAATGCGAAAATGACGACTGACACCATTGACAACCACAGCTTGGTGGCTTATAGATCCCTTGCTAAAAATATATTTTTAGTGGTTATATGGTAAATCAATCATATCCCAAAAACACGAAAAACCTAAGTTAGTGGGTATAAGCCATCCAGACAGTGACCACGTTTGACCCATCATGACTCAACACGCCAACGGCCACCGCTGCGCGCCTTGGATCACCTCTTGCAGGGCGCGGCCGAAGGAGAAGCCCGCGTATCTCGCTTTGCTCAGCAGCTCTAAGGTGCTCTCCTGCGGAGGATGCGGCTGGGCCAGCGAAATGGGATGGCTGCGGGGTTTTCATGAGCGAATGAGATGGGTTTGGCTTGGTTAATGCTGGTTTATAATGGTTAAAATCTTAGTTAATGGTTAATAGTGGTTAAATGGTTGGTTAATGGTTAATAGTGGCTAAATGGTGGTGAAATGATGGCTGAATGATGGTGGTAAATAATAGCGAATAATGGTAAAGAATGGTGAATAATGGTGAATGATGGTGACTAATGGTTGGTGAATCAAAGTCAACTTGTAGTTGACTTGGGGTCAACAATGGTGGATGGTGAATGATTGAAGTATGGTTGACTCATGAATGCTTCATCATGATTGGCTAATGGCTAATATGTAGGACTCGCGAACAAAGATTCGGAACATTAGCAACATGACTTTTGGTTGCTGATTGTTTGCTGATTACTGATGGCAAATACTAGGTACAGGGCAAAGCCCTCAGCAAAGAATAGGGAATGTAACTATTGATGGCCAATTTCACGGCCAAGGCTAGTTTTCAATGATGGTTCATCAACGGTTTGTTTAATGGTCAAAAACATATAGCCATTAGCATGTATGAACCATCAATAGGGAATGGTAATCACAAGTGCTGATGAGTGGCTCATGGTTCATCGTGGCTGATGGTGGTTGGTATTGATGATGGTGGGGGAACAATGATTGGTTGGTAAGGACTGAGATAAAGATCGATGATGCTTGGTTAATGGATGTTAATGCTTCGTTCATGCTCGGTCGGTGATTGGTTGATGGTTGGTTGACGCTGGTTGGCTCAAAATGTTTGACTCATAGTGGTTGAACATGATGATACAGGACAATCAGTTGAGCGGCACTTTTATCCAGTGTCGACTGATCAACTTTTCGGAGACATCAGGTGCTTCATTTTTCGGCAGGATGGGATTGCACTCCTGTTGTGGCATGCCAAAGGCATTCCGTGCCACCAACTTCAGAGACATTCCAGGGCGCGTCCGACAGAATTAAGGTTCCACTGGGAGAGGTAGCATGCTGTCATGAGCTCCCGAGCCACAGCTATTGGCATCTTTCAGCCATAGCCTACTCAGGCTTGGATACACCCCAATGGGCAGTCCAATGTTTTCCGCGATCTCCCTCTACGGCCCACATCATGAATGGGCCTGTTAAAAATGATCATGGTTGGCTCAGGGATACAACCATTGTTTAAGTCCTAAAGTATATCCATCAGTCAATGGAAATACCCTGGGTGACCATCCAAAAAATGTTTGAGTGTGAAAACCGGCCACGTGTGGTGGTTTCTCAAAATAGGGGTACCCCTAAATCATCCATCTGTAGTTATTTAGTAGTACTAAACCAACCATTTTGGGGGTCCCATATTTTGAGAAACCACCGTGTGGATCTAGCCCCTACCTTGAAACCCACATGGCCCACATCCCACATCTCAGCAACAGGTGCCTTGTGCGCCACTTCTCGCGCTTCTTTGCTGGACTTCGTCAGTCGATTCTCCAATCGCTCTAAACCTTGGAATCGCCATGGTTAGTCATCATTGATTCACAAACAATTCACAAATGACAAACATGATTTGTTTTGAATGAAATGGTTAAGAATTTCAATGGTTTACAATGATTAGTAATAGTTACTGACATATTTCAGTTATTGATAATGATTGGTAATGACAAATGATGATTTGAAGATGTGTGACAAAGAGTCATCAAATTGACTTTATGATAAACTATAAAATGATAACAAATAACAACGATTGAAGAAAAACAATGATTTGTGACTTCTGCTGATGACAGAAACAAATGGTATAAGCATATCATCATCTATATCAGCTATATCTAAGGTCTATGAGCACTGAGCTATCTAATCATGGCTAACACCGTTTAATAACAACTGATACATATAGCAACCCAGCTCACAGCGACATGACTAGTGCCATTGTTGGATGATTCAGCTGAATTCAATTGCTCGGCCCTGGGCACTCTGCACTTGCTAAAGCCTGGTGGTTGTAGGACAGGTGAGACTACCTGAAGTTTGCCACAGCCCCATGCAATGGTAGATTCATAGTGACAAACCACCACTTGACTATCAAATGTATGGGGTTTATCAACAGCTGCATCTTCCAAGCAGTTGATTGTGGCTATTCGCAAGCTGTTGTTGGGTACTGTTGTTACTCAACAGTAATAATTAACAATGATTGGTCATTGACAAATCAATTAGAGATAGTTAACCACAATTATGAAATCAGTATTAAAATTGTTATGCCTGTCAAACGGGAAAGCATCCAATTGGAGATTTGCAAATCTTGAACACCCTTCTTCAATACTGTACCAATGACCATCCTAGATCTGGTGAGACCGGCCTAAAAACATTGTTGCTTGTCCATTCATAAGAGTGTTGTTGGTGCTCCATTGTTTGGTGGTGCTTCATTCTTAATATCAACCCTTGCTTCACCCAACAAGTTGCTTGGCTTAGCAATAAGTTGCTTCAACCTATTGGTAAGTTGCTTGGCTTCACCCGACCACCGTCTCCGTTTAGGCTCCAACTGGACAACCATCCAGGCGCTCTCTCCCTGCACAGGCTGGAGAAGCGCTCCTGGCGCAATGTTCCTTTGATGGATCAAAGTGCTTGGAGGAAACTGGTAAACGTGGCTGCTTGGTGATTTCAACCCGGTGAAAAATATTACCTTTCCCTTGGTTCACGGAGCCCTGGCCCGGCCACTGCAGCAGAAACGGCAGCGGCGTAACCAGGACTCATGAAAAATATTAGTCAACCAACCATTTGTTAATAAATAATTGGGAAAATGATCAAAATGTTTGAAACCGCCAACCAGATGGCCACTCAAGGATGTTCAATAGACTCTTTCTGCGGTCCCTAGACGCACATCTTGTCATGGCAGAACTGTGCCGTTGAGGCAAACCATTGTTAGTGGCCCAGTCAGAGTGATCTCCCAACGCTTTCGGACAGTCCCTTTGGATGGCCACTGTAGCTTTCTCCTTCTGTACGAGGCTTCATCGAGTTCATGACCTTTCCCAATTTAGCTATCTGGAAGTCTTGGATCTCAGTCAGCAATCTGCAAGTTGGATCCGACGCTGAAGAAACCACCCCCCAGTTTCACTATACATAAGGTGGTTTCTCAAAATAGGGGGCCCCCAAAAATGGTTGATTTATTGCTACAAATGGCTAATAATGGATGATTTAGGGGTACCCCTATTTTGAGAAACCACCAATAACTACAGTGTCTTCATCTTCTCCCGGATCTCCACCCCTAGCTGTTCGTTTCTGTGCGCCCTGCCCAGCACTGGCGCCACTCCTCCAAGCACGTGGCCGCATCTGGACCGCACAGGATGGAGGCGGGCAACGAATCATCGCCTGGCCAGGCTGAAGGGTCCCATCCCTTGGAGACATCTTGGGACGAAGATGGGATCTATTTGTTGTGTAGCCAACATGGGATCTATAGACTCATAGATATCATAGTATCAAGACTAGCTATATATAGACTCATAGATATCATAGTTATTCTATTGAAGTGTTCTGTGTGTGCTTTATCATGTGTCATCTATTGATCACTTTGCTATCTATTAGTAATTATATGTAATTATAGCGTTTGATCAAAATAACGGGCGGTGCAGAAGTTTGTCCAGCAAAGTACCAACAAGTCTCTGAACGGTTCATGTTGCCATATCTATTCAGCTCTATGCAGAGTGTGTGAGTCGCTGACCAAATCCATTTATACTTATACGTTTTTGGGGCCACGAGAGCCAGCTGGATTCAGCTGGATTCTCCGTTCGCGAGAAGATTGAAATGTAATGATGAGACTGCCCCAAATCGCCCATCTATTCATGACACAATTTGGTTCGCAAAAAACCGTCAGAAACCTACAAGATAAAAACCCCTTGCACTGGTGGGAATCAGGATTTCCACCTTCATTTTTCCTAGCGGGGCTTCAAGGGCACTTCACTTGGGGCCATGGAAGTCAGCACTTGAGCGACAAATCGCCAGCTCATGAATGGTCAACAGCTGTCAAGTGATCTTCTATCATTCAATATCTTAGATGCAACGGAATGGCTCCCCCATCTGGATTACATGCAGCCATCATACTTCATACTATTACTATCATATACAAATTGGGAATGTCAAAAGGATCCTGTTTGGGGTTTACTCTGAAATTGCTGGTAAGTCGGTAAGTCGGTACTCTACACATTCCCAAGGGTGACTGCGTGGATCTAGGAGGTAGGCAAAATCATTGGCTGGGTTGGTGGGTGGGAAGATAGAAATGTTGGTTGCTTCACTTCACAGAATTGCTTTCTCAAATACAGTACTACTTCGTGTTGAAAATTCACCTCCATTTTTAGTGTGCTAGAGAAATTCCATCATATGACTCCGGAATATACACGATGTCTTTTTACAACCAGAATCATCAGAATATATCATTGGAATCGATAAATGAATTGCAAATTCAAATGCAATCTATAGAGTTATTTATATCTGGTATAAATGGTATCATTGATACAACTTCATGTGTCCACCATCAAGCATTGTTTTCTCTATTATTGTTGCTTCTTATCCCCCACTATTGGTTGGTTTAATACTGACCCATAGCCATACATAGCTGGTATATCCCCTATTATTGTTGCTTATTATCCCCTATTAGTGACCATTAACCAGCTAGCTAACCAGCCAGGTTGCTTATGACCCGCATGTGTATTTAAACGCAATCTCAGGCACTCGCCCATGACCTGGTCCCCACATCCCAATCATCCCGTGAGACCCCCAATGGCTTCCATCACCATGGGGCGCCACCGCACCTCCCGAACACACGCTGGAAGCTGCCGCGCCAGCCAGCAACGTACGAGTCAAGTGGGGATCAAACCTAGCAGACGCACCAGCAAAAGATCATCAAATCTTCACTTCTTTTCCAAAACTTGATGATTGAGTTTAGATTTGACTGACTTGAGCTAGCTCTCATTTAATTGAGTTGACCAAATCATCAAATTATCACCACTTCACAAAGAGTGACTGATTGAAATCCATGCTCTAAAGAATGCTTCAAGATCGTAATCTATGATGTCCAATGGTTCCATAAACATCTAATAATGGTTGACGTTAGAAGTGGTTCATCCTGGTGTACAAAGTTTGTAAGGACCACCACCGCTTGCAGCACACCTGAGCCTATCTGCTATCATGCGAAAAGCGTTCAGCCCCAATTCGGCATCATGAAAAGTCATGCGCTCATCATGCTCCAACTGCCAGTTGGATAAGCCCCAATATTGATGGCAACCACAAGTAGCCACGACTACCCATCAGTACTCACTACTAGTGGCTATTCCGCAAATGGACATCATTGTGTTTGCGAATTTTGGTTGATTAATCATATACATTGGTCATAGCTCAAACTGGATGAACCAGAGCCAATCCCATAGAGTCTAGCACAGAAAGACATAGCAATTGTTACGTTGTCCAATAGCAGTCTTTCTGGAAACTTTGGGCAGCCTGCCACCTACTCTTTGAGATATCTTGGAGTTCTATCAAAAAAACATTTGTATCTATGGCTGCGGCTACTCAATCATCGCTATCCATCATGGATTTGCATTGATTTAGCAGTTAAAGAATGTTGCGTGTGTTTATGGCTGTGGCTACTCAGTAATTGGTACCCCAACCAGGATGCTTCGGCCAAAAGGGTTGGATGTCTTCGCGTTCGACTGCTGATCGACTTTTGATTGACAGTTAATCGAACGTTGATCGACTGCAATCAATTGGAAGCAAATGAGTCCTGGTCATCCTTGACCGCTTCAAGGGGTACCCAAATCGAATTCATGAAAACATGGTTGCCCTCCAACCATCGACCATTCGAATGACCATCCCCTATGGTAAGTAAACAATTAGTAGCCACTCCCAAGACATTCTTACTCAATAAGCGCTGTTCCACAAATGGTTAGTTACGATTGAGGTTACTCATTGATGGTCGCCATAGCTCACCAGCACCATGAAACAGGGGCTGCTTGGCTCGCTGCGCCATGACTTGACAGACCTCCATACAAACGCGCCGTTTCAGCCACTACTTCAACCCGTGAGACACAGTTCAGTAATTATCCCCAAAAAGAAGAGTGCATGCCCCGAAATGTCATCCAATTTTTTTCCAGTTTAGTAAGGAACCACAACAATCTGGGCATGGTCACATACTCCTGTTGGGTAAATACTCGGTTTCATCACTGCACCAGGCCTCTTGCAAAGCTCCAAGGGTGGTCCTTGTTCCAAACAAACCAAGAGGTTGCAAGCGGAACCGATATGCTTCACCCGCATCTCCTCCATGGCGAAGCATGGCGAAACAACCACAGCAGGCTCTGGAGGCTGGGCGATGTGTCAAACTGATTGGGAAAACTGATATTGATGGGAGAAGTCCCAAACTGATATATCACATGGGAAAACTATCAGGCTGATTCGTTACTCAAGTATTTCTTGCAGCTAAAAGGACTCTTTGCACAAGAGCTCATGATGGAGAACAGGATGATACAAGACCCCCATAGATCAGGTATCGAATATCAAAGCCCACCTGTGGCAATAGGTTCAGAAACACTCCCGAAATAGATTGCAATGAACCCATAGTAGAACAAAAACATATATACGTATAATCATATATATTATTGTTATTGTTATTATTATTGTTGTCATTATCATCATTATTATTCTTATCATCATTATTAATGTTATTAGTATTCTTATCATATTATTTCTGTTATTACTATTATCATCATTATGATTGTTGTTAGTATATACATCATATACTTACACACCCACAACAATAATGAAATGGCCACCGCTCAACCTGTTAGAGTTCTACCTCAGCTCTCCTCGATCTTCAGAGGGGGCTCTGCCAGCATGCAACATTTCTCTGGAAGATCCACCACATCCAGGTTCGCACAACCTGCAGCACCGGCCAGTGGTGATGATGCTCATCATCATCAACCAATGGTTATTTAATGGTTCATTAAGGGCACAATAAGCAACGATAGGACATGATGATGATCATCATCATGATCATTACATCGTCGTACTCTGAATCAGCGTCTTGTGGTTGTTGCTGGACCTGCGACTGGTTCGCTGCGCTAACCCGGACTGCGATCACGACCCAGTGGTTACAGCACGTCATACTCTGAAATTTCGAACTTGATGGTGGTTCCATAACAGTATGATACTGGTTGATGGTGGTTGATCAATGGTTGGGTGGTTATATATTGATGGTTACATATTTCAACTGGTTACATTGTTCAACTGGGTGGTTGCATTGTTCAACTGGTTGACGGTGGTTCCCTCTGAACTTTCGAATTGCCATTGGTACTACATCGTGCTGCGGCTACCTTCTAGTGGTAGAACATGGCAAGCTCATTAAAGACTCCCAGAAAGACCCCATCCACACGTAGATTTCTTACACGTTCAAATTACGATGTGAGAACAAAAGAAGGCCAAACAACATTAAACCACAATCTTTCCATGGTGAAATCTCTTTGTCTTATATCACGTATCGACCCCCAGTTCTTGAGCTCTTGCTCCAAATCCACTCCAATCCAAAAACTTATGGACTTTGCGCAGTCCCTCCGCACCGACGGCAAGCTTAGATATACCATCAAAAGTATGATCCTCCTCAGACTCATCGTTGAAAGTTGACAACTTTGACCAAGCCAACAACAACAACAACAACAACAACAACAACAACAACAACAACAACAGCAACAGCAACAACAACAACAACAACAACAACAACAGCAACAGCAACAGCAACAACAACAACAACAACAACAACAACAACAACAGCAACAGCAACAACAACAACAACAACAACAACAACAACAACAACAACAGCAACAGCAACAGCAACAGCAACAGCAACAACAACAACAACAACAACAACAACATTCTAACGGGGCCCATGATGCCTACCCCATAGGCTGCGCCCCTGGCGGTTGCAGCATCCCCACCTGCTGCGGACAAGCGCAGGCGCAAGGACTCCACTTTGAGGCGCTGACCCAAGGCCTTCCACGGGCTTCCACGGCGGCAGGATCCGCCAGGGGGGATGGATTGGTTGTTAATGATGGTTGGGTCAATGATCGTTGGATCCACCAGGGCTCCTATGGTTGTTAATGATGGTTAATGATGGTTGGGCTGATAATCATAGTTTATAATTCTGGCTGATAATTACAGTTGATAATGTTATGGCTGGGTCAATGATCTTTATTCCAGCTGATAACCCACCATAGTTGATAGTGACATTATAGCTGTTAATGATGGTTGGGTTATAATGATTGTGTTGGTAAATAAACCAGCTCATAATCATGTTGATAATGTTACGGTTATTATTCAAGCTGATGTCAAAAAATGTTAATCTGTGAAATTGTTGACTGTATTGTATGGTAATGGGATGTCACCATTGGATGCTGCTGGCCCTATTGCTATCTATCAACTGCCAGGGTCAACCAATCACTCAACTTGGTACTGCGGCAAACGCTCATGTGGCACAGTGAAAAGTCCGAAACACCGGTTCTCAGGAATGATTAGATAAGTTTCGAATCAAGTACTTAATTTAAAGCTATTCTTAAAATATGCACATCTATAGAAAAACACACATATGTGTTAAATATGTATATATCTATGTGCGCGCCTTAACTTTGAACTACGACGCTACACCTTTAGGGCTGGGTGGCTGACTGCTGCTGTCTACCGTGTGCCCTCGGTGTCGGTCGCCCATGTCCAAGTGATGCTGAGCCATCAGGAGCCCAGGCAGGTCCGAAGCACCGATAGCCGCATCTCGATCTTCACGAATTGCAGGCACTCCAAGACATCGGTCATTATCAACATTATTAACGATGTTTCTGTGGCCGCTCTCTTATTATTATTATTATTATTATTAACATTAGTTAATAATAGGCTATCTTTATTCATTAATCAAGATTAATCAGCAAAAAAACATTATCAATCAAGATTAATCGCTGGTTTACTATTATTAGGACTCACAGCGAGGCTTGGGCCTAAAAGCAATTGGAAACAAAAAGGGGGACAGCTAGTTCTTCCTAAATGTCGATGCGACAACTAAATCAACCATTATCAACGCTCTCTCGTACATTCGTCTCAACGAGCGAGACAAGTGTCAAGGCCGAGCCCTGTGCCAAGACACCCCTGGGATTAATTACGGACAGCCGATGACAAACAAAGGGCCGATAACGACTCGTTAAATATTAACCAACGTGAATTGCAAACCATTGTTGACGTTAATGATAACCATATAGTCATATAGTTGTTAATATTCATCATTCTCAATCATTATGAACAACTATATGACTATATTTATGAATGATCAACCATTATTCAACCACGGAGCAACTATTGAATATGTGGCAGTGGGTCACCCTTAGTCCCCCTGCTTCCCCTATCATTAACCAGGCTGTTTTCCCTACGAAATGGTTGGTGAATATCTACCATGAAATTGGTTGGTTAACTGCTTGACCCATAGATTTTTACTGCTGGACAACCTGTTTGGCTCTCGGGCCACGAATCTCCCCGCAGCGGCCTGCTGTGTAGCACTCTGCACCCCACGAAGCCAACTTTCCGCTTCTGGGGCCTGGTAAGGATACATCATAACGTTCAACCTGCTTAATAATGGGTAATAATGACTAGTGGTTAATAAATAGGGGAGAATAATGGTTAATAATAGGGGATAATAATGTGTATAACGGATAATAATGGTAAATAAATGTTGATAACGGTTGATAATAGGGGAGAATCACAAACAATAATGGTCAAACAACTACTACTGTATATGGTGGTTTCTCAAGCCGTAGGAGACCCTACAAATGGTTGGTTTATTACTAATTATAAATGGTTCATTTGAGATGATCTAGGCCTATTCTATGAAACCACAACCGCATGGCATTCAACTTGATTAGAAGCAATTTGCTGGCAAAGGAATCGTTGATGGGTGATCGATAAACCAGGCACACCTATGGATCCATGTTTGCTGGTGATATGGTGCACCTTCTCCCCTCAAAGCGAATCTTGAAATTGAATGGTGGTATATGAATCCATATCCACATCGTGGCATATTCATTTCATGGTGGTATACCGCTAGTGGGAAGCTATCCTCGTTGATATTCACAAAGCACACGCCCGTGACTTGACGACGTCTCAAAGGGCGGCGCCTCGCAGTGCAAAAGTGCCCATGGGGGTGGCCCCAACCATTACGTACCGTTACCATATGTTGTGATGACCTGATATGGTCGCCACATGCGGCCCTCCAACCTGTTAGGTATGTTTACAATGACTCATCGCTTCAGGTGCAACGCACCTGTTTTGAAGCACGTTGCAGAACCAGTCGTCGCTAGCGATTGCAAAAAAACTGGTGAAGTCCCACAGTTTTGGACGTGTTTCGACTGCTCAACTATGTTGCATCCATCGTGGTATCATCAATCACACATCGCAAAAGGCCGAAATTTTCGGATGGTGAAACCCCCTCAGTGTCATCCTCCCACAGGACAAGAGAAACACGACTCATGTGGATATTCATGTCTTGACCCCTGCTGCAAATCCCATGGACCCCCTAAACCTCGGTTGGTACAGTACATATCCGTTTTTCCGCGTATGTAGCTCACGTGTGGATATCTTTAAAACATGTTCTTTGGGGCTGACCCTCTGCAGCTTCGGGATCCACAAGCTTGCGTGACTTGCGAGTGCCCACTGAAGTACAAAGTGACCTGAACCATCAATCATGATTATTTTGATGAACAAAGGGTACATCCAATCAAGCAAGTATTTGTTGCGAGCCAGGCTCAACACTGTTAAGCCTGGGAAGAAACCAAGGGCTTCCTCAGCATTTGGGTCCACTCTGATACTCAAAAGTTGCAAAAGATTCAGCATTTCTTGCCCCCTGGGCCCTTCTTTACCAGGTGGTGCTTGCTCAATTGATGTGAGGAAAAATATCCAACATCTTGCCAGCAGCCGAATGACTAGTTGATGGTAAACGATGCTTAATTAAGAATGGCGAACATGGTGGTCACGTCTGTGGTCTGCGGTTGATAGCGGTGATCACCATTCAAAGAGGTTGATAATGACCACTGCGACCTGGGTAACTACCAGAACCTCCAAAGCTCTCCCGATTTCCAGGGATATGGATACCCGTGGCTCCGGATCGCCCCTTCGTTCGCCAGTAGTGAATCATCATTTACAATGCTTATAAAGCTTGAATTGTCAATTCATTCGGCCCTAATTAAACTGCATGACAATGACAACGGTTGAATCGATATCCTCACCATCACTAGTCACCATGATCAAATCAATCAAGATGGTTAATCAATCAATCAATCAATCACCGTCATCAATTAACCATCATGATTCACTATTTACCATCATTAGTCACCATCAATGTTGCTATTCATACTCAATCTTCTATTCCTGATTAGTCGCCATCAATTCGCCATGATTGGTCGCCATCAATAACCTACTACCTATTGACCAGCCTTAGTCACCATCAACCATAGTTCTTCAACCAACCTTTCAATCCTGTCCAATCAGCCAGTCGTTTTCGGCCTGCGGGGGTCCGAGCTCGGCATTGCTGCACCTGCGGAATAATGTGAACATGTTTTTTGCATTGTAGCGATGGGATAGGGACAATAGTTAGCGATGCTTAATTGATGGTTAAGTCATGGTCAATATTGATGGTTAAGCACTGGTCCATGAAGCTCAAAGATGGTGAATCACGGCAAATGAAGGTGATTCATTGTGGTCAATAAGGGATGTTCGATGGCGCTTAGGCAAGGTTAGTGACACGGTTAGCGATGTTTCAGGGTCGAGGACAAGACGTCTTTATTCGCGGACTTCTTGCAGAGGGTGTGACTGAGAGTCGTTGGGCTGGTCCCCTGGGTCCGGTGGGCAAATCAACCTCTATAACCATGGGGAATCAGTGAGGAGATCTCCAAGGAGCCAAAAGGCCTTGCAGTGGTATCCATGTGCGACTGGCTACCCGAGCTACCTCCAGTGGTCGACCGTTTGTGTGGACTGTGGGCACCGTAGAACAACCACAAACGGCTGGTTATGAGTGGAAGCCCGTTGTCCAGTCGATCACGGCCATGTTCTTTGGCCAGACGGCATGAGTTTGGAGGGGGTTCCACATCCTTCGTTTTGGATCAGAAATCACAAGGTACCTCTGCAATTGTAATCAATGAGGCAGTAGCTGCTCAATGAAAGCAATTCCAACTTAAAGAGTCCCTCTCCAGAACTACAAGCACGTGGGTTTTGAAGAATGGCCAACCCACAAACCTTTGCTTTTGGAAGTGCGAATGGTACCATGTCCATATCCATATGTTTGGCCACATGCAAACCTTCAATGCAAGTGTGCGCACATATGCACGTACATGTACTGCTCAGTGTAGTGGGTCCAGTCGGACCCTCTTGTTATACACAATACCTCTAAGTGTATGGTACTTTGTTCATAGATACAGCAATGCAAAATGCGCGCACACCAAGTCGTCATGCAAATGTACACATCTTTAAATACGCACAACACATCTGTACAAAACATGTATACGTCCACGCAAAGATGCCCAAAATATCCTCACGAATTCCGGCTGGCTGTGGGTCAATCCCCTGTACCCCAGCTTCACATCCCTCTTGCATAAGCAGACTAGCCTAACTGTTGGGATGAGTTCCCTACTACAACCAGATGTAGCTTCTCGTTGGTTGTACCCAATTTTCAACCACTAACCAGCTACTTAGATATTTCTTGCTTGGTAAATCTTGACCCACTAACCAGGTGTGTTTGCACGTTTCGGTTCCGAAATGCTGAAACGAAGTCCGCACATCCTCCATTTCGCTGCTTTGACCCTCACCTGAGTTCCAGAGCAATTGGCTGGCGCATGCCTGGCTGAACCAAGACCTCAGTTGCCATGAAAACAGGGGCAGGTGAGGTATTCCAGTTCATCGCTAGAAACTTGTTAGACGGGTTTTATCCCTTTACCAATTTTAGGCCGCTCCAACCCATTAGAGACAGTTTTTCGCTCTGGAGGATGTCAACAGTTTCCGTCTACAAAGCAGTTCTGTTCGGGTCAGGTTGCTTGGGAGCTAAGGTGTTTGCTCCCTGCTGGATGAGAAGAATCGCGAAACAAAGCAGGCAGTAGAACCTATATCATCACCAAATAAATAACTTTGGTTTGGCGACTTATTGCCCCACCGATACATTATCCAACTCAGCTCTAGTTTGAGTTGAGTTCCACGGTAAACATATGTTGCTTAAAGCCACATGTGGCGTTGCTTACCCCAGAGATTGGTTGTTCCCCTACTAGGAGTTATCATTTTGAGGTGCCATACGGACACACCCATCTGGGAATGGCTGACCTTAAAATGCCAAGGAATCTGCCTGAAAACATGACAGGCTGCAATTTGCGAGCACCAGAGCCAACAAGGTGATGACAACCCCGTGAATTCATCATCAACTATCAATACCATCATCAACCATCACGGGCATGTTGTGAAGACAACAATTAGTAGAAAACATCATGAACTCGAAATTACCAGCCATCATTGACCAACTAATCAGTGTCACAATGGCCGACCCCGGCCGCAACAAAGGAAGCGCATCAGGGAATTCGCGAGCGCAAGTGCAAGGAAGAGAACGGTTGCTCCGCCACAACGACGTCGGCAAGGACAACGGCGAGGCGCGAGGCATCAAAGAGACGGTGGAAGGCGCAAAGGAAGCGAAGGAGAGAGGTGTAGCAGCAAGGATCACTGCTGTTTTCGGATTTGTTGTTGTCTATTTTTGGTTCATTTTTTGTATAACAACAAATGTAGCAGCAAGGATAACAACCATACAAAACCAGAAGGTTTTTCAGCGCTGACAAAACCAGAAGGGACCAATAGCGACCAACAGCAGCACCAGATCTGCCGATGATGCACGCACGTGCGAGCCTCGTCAGCTTTGCTCTATCTTTCTGCCACGCAAGCCCGCAATACACACGACAGCACTGCTGCTTTTCCTGCCACATAGGGACACTTGTCCTTGGCTTCGAGGGCTGTGGGGCTTCTTCTTCAACTGCGATGGCGCAGGCATTGGCAAAGCAGCACTATTGACCTCATGCTGCACAGCGGCTTCAATATCATTAGGCCCATTAGGCTTGCGGTCTTCTCTTGCAAGTTGCGCGCGGCTGGGACCCAAGCACTACCTTCACACTCTTCATGGGGATATCTATGAAGGGTGCATGGCCATCTTTTATTGGCGAAGCCACCAATCTTGTTTGGGCTACGGTCCTTTTATGGGCAACTCCAACCGCTCAACTGAGCGTTCGTTCCCCAAAGCACGCACTGCATCAGATGCGAAAAAAATCGGTGCCAGCCCGCTGATTTACCACCATCATGTCGGCTCGACGGAGGCAGTCAGATCTGCTTGGAGGTTTATATCAACTGGTCAGCTATCCCCAGTTTAGGCTGGAAGGCGATCAGTGAGTATCTGACTGATCTTGTCGTGCCTGTGAAACCAATTAGTGGTTGGTGTATGTTGGTGGTGCTCCACCACCCCGTCATGAAAAATATGAGTCAACCACCCAAACATTTTGTTCATGCTAGGGGAAATAAACATGTTTGAAACCAGCCACCAGATTGAGACGTGGCTGGCCCGCGGTAAAAGTCAAAACCTAAGCGCATCATCCAATGGCCCCACTGGGCCAACTGGAAGGACAACGAGCTGCCAAGGCTGCTGGCAGCCCCTATCACCCATGACTGACCATCAGTTACCCTTAAGCATCAGTACTCACCATAGCCCCTCCTCGCCATTGCCCATCCATCCAAATTCATCCACCAAACATCACCATAAACATGAATCATCATTAACCATCCATTGGCCACAAGCTTTCACCATCATCAACCATCATTGGCCATTCATTGACCATCATTAACCATCATTAATTACCGAGCATTACCGTGCATTAACCACCATTCACCACCATGAAAATCTCCAGGCGCTTCCCCCATCCCCTAGGACACCAAACCGCTGAAGCCGCTTGCGCCACAGCGGTCTCGCCCAGTAAGGCAGCCATCAGCTCCCGACCTGAGCTTCACCGACGGAAACATGCTCAGCACCCCCAGCCGCGTCAGAGTTCGACTGGGGGTAGGTGCTTGGTTCATCCCACTGGTTGATGATGGTTGATGATGGTTGATGATGGTTGATGATGGTTGATGATGGTTGATGGTTGATGATGGTTGATGATGGCTGATGATGGTTGATGATGGTTGATGATGGTTGATGATGGTTGATGATGGTTGATGATGGTTGATGATGGTTGATGGTTGATGATGGTTGATGATGGTTGATGATGGTTGATGATGGTTGATGATGGTTGATGATTGATGATGGTTGATAATGGTTGATGATGGTTGATGGTTGATGATGGTTGATGGTTGATGATGGTTGATGATGGTTGATGATGGTTGATGATGGTTGATGATGGTTGATGATGGTTGATGATGGTTGATGATGGTTGATGATGGTTGATGATGGTTGATGATGGTTGATGATGGTTGATGATGGTTGATGATGGTTGTTGCTGATGGTTGACGGTTGATGATGGTTGATGATGGTTGATGATGGTTGATGATGGTTGATGATGGTTGATGATGGTTGATGATGGTTGATGATGGTTGATGATGGTTGATGCTTGATGATGGTTGATGGTTGATGATGGTTGATGATGGTTGATGGTGGATGATGATTGATGATGGTTGATGATGGTTGATGATGGTTGATGATGGTTGATGATGGTTGATGATGGTTCATTCCCCTTCCGCTGCGAGTTCGGCCGCCACCCCGCCTAAGCAGATGGCAACTGTTCGTGAGGACGGGACGAGATCAAAACAAAAGACCGGGCTAAAGCCTTAGTATATATGAAACCATCGCTTGTCATCTCATCCCTGCCCGGCCCTGCGCCTGTTGCGCAAGACCAATCTCCGTTGGTGGTACCGAGCTCCCCTAGCTTGGGCTGTATCATCGGCTGGGGATGGTGCTTCCGTGGAGACAAAATGGGAAACCTCCAAGGCCTTGGGCCATCGAAATGGATCTAAGTCGAATTCATCCATCATTGCTTCTCCGTACTCGATCATTGATTGCAGTGTTTCAACTTGATGTTCCATCTGCGGCCTCAATGGTAAGCCGTTCTTGATCGGTCCGCAATAGAGCAATTGCGGCGCTCGTACTCTTTGCCTGGATACCTGAGGAAACAGGGGCGCTCCCACCAAGAACTCAAGGTGCTCGATGGAGTGTCTGAAGGTGTTAACTGCGGTCTCAAACGTGAAGGCAGACAAATCCAAAACAGGGAGCTCTTCCTGGCAGACATACCAGGGGGCACGTGGAGTACCTGCGTTCACTGGCAGTGACCGGCCCGTCAGGGTCATAAAATTGACCGCCAATTCCTGCCATGTAATTCCAGTAGGAGGCTGTGAGTCTCGTGGAACTTCAGAGGGCCAAATCAAACTCCGTGCCCATTGTAAAACGGCATAGCTGTGCTGTGGGCCATAATGGCTAGCCAAAATGGCTTCATCTTCATCAATGGGCGGGAGGTACTTCCAGCCGTCTCCGACTGTCCAGTTGTACAGCACGTCCCGGTGTGGAACTGTTGTTTCCATGGTTTGCTGGTCGGACCGCAAAAGTTGGATCCGCAATGAGGCCAGAGCTTGCCGCAATTGAAGTTGGTCCGCAAGGATCTTCTGGGCTTCCTGATATTCCTGACGTACCTGCCTGAACTGATTCACTAAGGCTGGCGACAAATTCCGGCGTGCTTCCGTGGCTACTTTATCAGCTAAGTAGTTTCCCAAAACATCATCGAAACTCGGATCAGCTCTGCTTGGCAGAGGCTGGTGGGACTTGATCTTGTGGGTGGAAAAAGAACTACCTGAATCGTACACGGCGGAGAGTCGCTTCAGCAAATCAAAATTACGGGATGCATGAAGATCCGAAACTGTTCGGCTGCGGCGAATGGTCTCGTGACATGAAATGGCATAGGCGGAGTCTGACCACCGTTGCATGGGGAAAGGTCTCATGTGCCAAAATCGTAGCGAGGAGCTCACCACGGGGAACTGTTTGACGTCCATGCAGATGGGCTACACCAATGACTACACACCGTTGGAGATGTTGGTCCAGCGAAAGGGTCTCCGACGGTTGGGAGAGCGGCTGAAGGGCTACAATGGCGTATGTCACCCACCTTCCATGGTGACTGGTTGGGCTACTGCACGCTGCGTCAGTGTAGACACGAAGTGGGTCAAAGGAAGGACGGTTCATCTCCGCCTCTGGCAAAGCAGCTTGAACCAACTTCAAGCTGCTTTGCCAGAGGCGGAGATGAACCGTCCTTCCTTTGACCCACTTCGTGCCTACACTAACGCAGCGTGGATGATGGTTGATGATGGTTCAGTAAAATCCGGGCAGATGGTCGGTTTATCCGACTGGTTGGTGCTTGGTCCACGTCATGAAAAATTCTGTCTCAACAAATAATTTGTCGATATAGTTGGGAAAATAAAAATGTTTGAAACCACCAACCAGATGATGGTTGAACAGCCATTGAACCTGAAATCACTTCCCCGTTCAACCATGATCAGACATTTTGGTTGAATGATTGGTGACGGTTAGCAATGGTTGATCATGTTTGAAAGCTGCCATTAAGTATGGCTGATGATTGATGATCATAAAGCGTAGTCAACGTTGACGAATAGTTGTAATGATTATGGCAACTATGGCTGATGATTGCTACTGATGATATTGATATCGATGCATAATAGCTCAACTGATGGTGGCAGTTGCTTGAAAAAAAAGCATCTGCCAACAAATCATGTGAGGGTACGCAGGTTTGCGAGAATTTCTGAGCCAAATCTGTAAATTGGTTCAACTGGACAGGCGCAGCCGCCAAAAGCAGGGCCATTCCGCACGATCGCAAAGTTGCAAGCAGACCCCATGAAGAACTGCTTGAGTTCTCATGCCAAGACTGGCAAGTAGTGAATAACGTTAGGCGGTCCATGGCTACTCCAATCATAAGCTATTAACATATCTCAGTATTTCTTCAACTGGCCCGTGGTTTGCTGTGGTTGCTGGAATGGAAGAAGCAGTTTTGGTGATGAGTGCGCTTTTCCGAAAGATCCATATCTGGCCGTTTCCTAAATGGCAATACATATCCAAAGGCCAAAGTAGAACTAAAAAGACACACATCTAAATCTGTCAGTCTCTGTTTTTCGCAGCACATGGGCAAGACATAGATCTATGTCTATATCTGTATATCTCCATTATAGCAGTACAGGGCTAAATACACAGCCTACAGTAAATATATATATATCCTATGGCGGAGGGTCCTGCGGGCCCCTGTACCTCTGGCTATTCACATCCCATGAACGACCAAACTATTTGCTGTCGTAGTGTTTTCACTACAACCCACGTCTTTGGGATGGGTGCTTATGACGTGGCTTGCCATATATAGTTGGCATATCCTCCAGCATTGTTAGTTACCCTCCGGTAAACTAACCTAGCAATGGATTGTGACCATACTTTGTAGTGAATCTCTGGGAAAACACCAATAAGTGGTGGATTTTCCATTGCCATGTTAGTTTACCAGAGGGTACATCTACTTACCATCCCCTATCATCAATCAGAAACCACAATGACCATTAACCATGAGTGTTTAACCGCCATCAATTGCCATTCACGCTTGTTTTCAAAGTCGGGGACCCCTTCAGTTACTAAAAATGAACCATTAACAGTAGTAAATACAGAGAATTCACCACTGCATCCATAATTTTGGAGTATGACTACCCAAACCCCAATAGGGTGGGATCGCTTATAAGTTGGGTACCCCCATAAGTGGTAGAAATCACTCTAGTTACTGCAGATGAGATGACTTATAACTAGTAACCCCACTAACCGAAGTGGTTGGGGGCCACCCTGGGCATGTTGAGAAACCCTTGGGCTTGTCCGTGCTTGTCGGCACCCTGGCCAAGCCACGAGCCGCGATGCCACCCAACAAGACGCACTCTGGGAAGCGACTCAGGAGCTCCCTCACCTCACGCGTTGAGTACGAACGGTGACCCGGGTTTGGGAGGAAGTTGGATGTAGCATTTTGCATGGTGGTTGGTCAGTGGTTGTTCATACTGGTTAATAATGGGTAACCAATTGGTTGATAGTGGTGATAATGGTTAATAATGGTTAACAATGGTTATTAAGGGTTGAGAATGGGTAATGATAGGGGAAAATCACCAACAAACCTGGCGAGCTAGAATCTCCACCGTAGAATTGGTGGTTTCCGCCATGCCCCCAAAACGGTTGGCTTATTACTGCAATTGACTAATATTGGATGATTTGGGGGTACCCTTATCTTGAGAAACTCCCAAATAGCTGATTTCCCTTGCAGGTTTCGCTGGAAAAATGGTGATTTTCCATTGCCACGATAGGAACTTCCGGAGTGTACTAGTCACAATTTACTGTTGTGATGTATCTAGGTGGTTGAAATGATGGTTATAGTTATAATAGTGATAATGTGATGCAGCTTGCTATGCTGACTGGTACAGGTATTCCCGGGTTTTCCGAGATGGTCGACCAGGGTTTAGCGGCGACTGTTGGCTCTCCCGTTCAACTGGCCCAAGCGTGCAGTTTGGGCAACTAACCCAACAAACAGTCACTGAAAAATAAAATCTACTTCTGTGGTGATGATGATGATGATGATGATGATGATGATGATGATGATGATGATGCTGATGGCCCTAGGAACCGAGTAGCATAACATAACCCTGTAGGAGAAGTCGGCCGTCATCATATCTGTTGGGTTCCCCGCACCCTCTCCGGGTTCGAAAACGTCGCCGAGCCACGCCCTCTACGTCCATGATTCCCTCGAGCTCCTTTCGCACCTCGCCTGGAGATGTACGGGAAGTGATGCGAGGGCGATGGCACCGCTAGGTCCGTTAGGTGAAACCAAGGTGGATGATGGTTGTGGTTAGTGCTGGTTAGAGATGGTTGGTGATGGTTCATGATGGTCGATGATGGTTGATGATGGTTGGTGGTGGTTCATTCGTAGTTTGTTGAAGGTTAACGATGCGTAGCGATGGAAAATGATGAGTGACCAAACCAATGATCTGAAAATCGAAGTTTCTGTGGATTGGATGAGCGCATTACCAACGCCAGGTCAGTTTCACCATGATTAGCTCACCATCAATTAAACATTAGTTAACCAGTAGTAACCTATAGCTAACAAGTAGTTAACGATTAATGGACCAGTCATTAAGCATCAATGAACCTTTTGTTAACCATTAAGTAACCAGTAATTCACAGTCAATTTACTAACGGTCAGTCAACCAATGGTTAACCAATACTAAACTATGAACTACTACTAACCATTAGTAACCCATGGTTAGTCAACCATTAGTAGATCATTAACTAACCATTTCCTGGTTGGTGGTTGAACCACCCCTATGAAAAATATGTGCAAGTCAACCAACCAGTTGTCAATAATTTCAAGAGAAAATCAACATGTCAATCAAACCATCAACAATTGTGGTTGTTTCACCACTATTGTTGGTTGTTATCCCCTATATACCGCGACAATCCTCTACAAAAAATGTCAATCAAACCACCAGCCATTTCTTTCACTGCTTGACTTGCACCAGGTGAGATTTTATTACCTGGCGCTGGTAGGTGAACGGCATTCCCATCGATCACTGGTGCGGTGTTTCAACCCCTATGGTATCTTTCAGTCAACCAACCAACCGTCACAAGGGAAAAGTAACCAAGGCTTAAAACCACCAAGCAGTTTTTAGTTGATGCTTCCAATCAAGGCTTCATGATCTTCATGAACCATTCTTACGAACAATTATGAACCGGACTGTCCACAGCGGTTGCTGCGTGACCAATCTGGACCCCTCCCACCTGCAACAGCTGGATCCAGCCGCTGGTTCAAACAGAACAACGTTTACAATCAACCGTAATCCAGCTTGGTGGCTTATAGATCCCTTGCTAAAAACATATTTTTAGTGGTTATATGGTCAATCAATCATATCCCAAAAACACTAAAAACCTAAGTGAGTGGGTATAAGCCATCCAGCCAGCAATAGGCATAGTGGATTGATGACCAGTAAATGACCAATTAATCCCACTTGCTGGTTCAACCAATGACAAAAACTATTAATCAACCGTAGGCATGACCGATTAAATCATAAAAATCATCGATGCTTATAAATCAGTCGAG
Organism: Symbiodinium kawagutii; assembly: GCA_009767595.1. NCBI lineage: Eukaryota > Dinophyceae > Suessiales > Symbiodiniaceae > Symbiodinium > Symbiodinium kawagutii. Next base: position 194,483 of record VSDK01009365.1, on the reverse strand, counting down.
TGATGACTAGTAAACATGGTCACATGGTTAACGGTTGACCATCAACTAGTCCACCATTTATAACTTTCAATCATCAACTAGATTACCCATGGGACCATGCTTACTAGTCATTAATATATCCCTAGTTTATGGTCATCATTCAATGTCCAAAAATTCCATGTGGACGAAAAAAAATTGATGGTCAACTATGTGGACTAAAACTTCTTGATTCGTCCACCATTTATAACCTGGCTGTGGGTCAAAACCCCGTACCCCTGGTTCCCCTATCGTTAACCATTGTTTTCCCTATGATTTGGTTGGTTATGATAGGCCATAAAGTTGATGGTTAACTGCTTGACCCATTTGTCACCTATAACTTTCCACATGGTCACCATGTGAACCGCCGCAGCCGTTGATCAACGACGAACCAGCAACGTGTCTGTGCCGCTGCCAGGTGCCCCAGCTCAAAGCCCACGCCATGCCATCCATGGTGCGGCGACGACGCTTCACCTGCGGAACGAAGCGCACGGCTGTGACCACGACGCGGCTGGCAGCGGCTGGGTGCGGCTGGCAACGTGAACGTTGCCATGTCAAGTACGCCACAAATCTATAGATGATGGATGATGGCTATAGATGATGGATGATGGCTATTCATGAGTCGGAGTGTTTGATAGGGGCTGATGGATCATGGCTGTGGATACTCATGATCCAGCTGGAAGGACCAACAGGCCGACCCATGAACCCAACTCAAATATTGGGGCGGCTCCAAGACACAGTGGCTGGATGGAACCAGATGGAGAGGCGCAGATCATCTCAACAGGTAGGCCAGCTGTAACCACCATCTTCAGTTCAACCGCTTGGTGTCATCTCCAATTATATGTCTTTGTTCATACATGGTAGTACCATCCATCCATATGACTGTCTACAGTAGCCATCATAGGATACCACCAGGTTTGGGGAGATACGATGTTTGGACAACCCCAGAAATGATCGTGGCTGGTTCTTCATAAGACAACGAACCGTCCAGTTAACATAGCCGCTAACATAGCTGTGCAATCATCAGTTAACAGTTGCCATTCAACTGCCAAGCTGCCCAACCCAAACTCGTTGTACCAGTTTTGGGGGAGCCGCAAATATCTGGCTTGGAAAAGCTACGAATTTTAGAGTGGTGAGATCTAGAGGGATGTGATAATTTCAGAGGGATGTTCTTTGGATGCGAGATTCAAAGGGTTACCAACTTCCTGGAAAAGTAATCGGCCACAGGATTTGTATAGTGCATAAACTACATTACTATATATCACCATTCTGGCTTCCTTCTGGCGCATGATCTGGTTCCTCTTGGACGCATGTTCAATGCCAAAAATCATGGGACGTTGTAATGGCAAATCCCTCATTGAGTAAACCACCAGCACTTTAAGCATAAATGGAATCCCGATTGACTCACTGTTCGCTGTATCAAACCGACTTTGTAATGAGGAATAGATCATTCTGTTCTTTATCAGCACCAATCGATCACTCAAAATCATTCGCCAAAAAACTAAACCTTCCCACCCAACTGAAATCACCATTCCCAACCAATTGATCCAAAAATTGTTCTCAATCAACCAACCAATTCATCCAAAAATCCGCAACCAGCATTCCCAACCAACCAATTCATCCAAAAATCCGCAACCAGCATTCCCAACCAACCAATTCATCCAAAAATCCGCAACCAGCATTCCCAACCAACCAATTCATCCAAAAATCCCCAACCAACATTCCCAACCAACCAATTGATCCAAAAATCCCCAGCCAACATTCCCAACCAACCAGTTCATCCAAAAATCCCCAACCAACATTCCCAACCAACCAATTGATCCAAAAATCCCCAGCCAACATTCCCAACCAACCAGTTCATCCAAAAATCCCCAACCAACATTCCCAACCAACCAATTGATCCAAATCTGTCATTCGTGGTGGTTATAATGGTCGTTCATGGTTCCAACCGCCCCTGGATTCCCACCTGAAATCCTTCCCCAGCGGCGCCTTGGCTTCCGGCGCCCTGGCCGGCGAGGGCGCGGTCGCCATGGCCCCCACGGGCGCCAGACTCGGAGCTGGCACTGGAGGACCTGGGCGCGCTGCGATCTTCGGGGGATGAAGGGTAGATCCAGAGGAGTGATTTCTAGCTGGTTAATGGTTAATAATAAGGGATAATAACTGTTAAAAATTAAACTAGCTGGATAATAACTAACAGAATCTATGATTAACCATCTAGATTAAGTATTTCACTGATAGATCCTTTCTAGCTGGTTAATAATAAGGGATAATAAGCAACAATAATAGGGGATATACTAGCTGTATATGGCGAGCTGGGTCAACAAAGCTAGAGGGTTAATAAGGGATAATGACTAACAATTATAGAGGATATCTATACTAACTGTATGGAGTGATGATGGAATAACTGGCGAGTTGGGTCAATATGAACCCACCAACCAATGGTTAATAGTTGCTGGTGAATGGTTAATAATAGGGGATATTAACGAACAACAGTAGTGGATATACCAACTATATGGCGGGCTGGGTCAATATGAACCAACCAATAATGGTAGATAGTAACCAACAAACTATAAGGAAAACAATGGTTGCTAGTGGGGATTCAGAGGGGTGATGATGGAATTAAGTATGGAATCAGGATAGTGAATGAATGAATCATAGGAATGAATGAATCATAGGGATTAATGAATTGATAGTAATGATTGATTAATCATAGTAATGGTTAACGAATCTTTGTGTTGAACAAGGGTTGAAAAGATTAAAGGTTGATGAGATGATTCATCATAATGATTAACCAGATAATTCATGATGCATTTTCCCTAAACAATCAAATCACCATTCCCAATAAGCAAACCATCTATAAGGGATTTTCAATGCAACGAGGTTAGTTTACCTCTGCAGCCGCAGTTGGTCTCCAACCCACGTCAGACCCTGCGTTCGCCAGTGACCACTCCAAGAAGCAATTCTTCAATCTTGCGTCTCACTGCCACTAAATGAAAGTGCTTCACTGAAAAGCCTATATATTTCCCAATGACTCAACAATTCTTGCGTCTCATAGATCCTGGTTTGGCTTCAGGTTTGGGTCCGAAAGGCTGGCAGTTTCCAACTCACCGATTGTGGGTAATGCTGACTGGTGAATAAGGCTTTCAGTAGCAATTGATTTTACTTCCCAACAAACCACATACCTTAGTACCAGCCTTGAAAACGGAGGATCAAACAAAAGAAACTCAACTCTGACTGAGGTCGATGATTGTGCTAATTGTGCTTGCCTGTCCCACTAACAACAAAGGAAAAGTTTGTTTTTCTGTGCCAATCCAGAGGGGAATGCGACATATTCAACCCCGGAGCTATTTACCATCTCCATCTATTTCTACGGCATTATACGGCAAATTTCCTGCTTCTGCTCGGGAACCACAAGGTAACAATATTGGACCAGAACCCCTATGGTGAACACAGAAGGTTACAGTGCAACTGGATGACCGGGATATATCAGGGTTTTGGATTCGATCTCCTCTAAGAAAAATGTATAATTATTGAATATGAATGAATATGACATGATGACATGAAGATGAATGAATGTGATATCATTACATGTGTATTGAATATGATCATCTTTTGGATTCGATCTCCTATGACATTCACCCACGGAACAATTGCATGTCATGCAATAGTTCCATGTTCTGTAACAGCCAGGCGGGTGGTTGTGATATCATCTGTGATATGAACTGTAGTTGCATGTTGTGTAACGATCAACGGGCCCTGGTTTTGATTGCATCTATACAACCATCATAGTTGCGTGTCATGTAACAATGAAAGGGGCCTGATGGTTCTCTATGGAACGTATAAAAACATAGTATACACATGCCCTCTTTGGGCCTCTGGGCAAAAGCAGGGCGTTGTGAGTACTGAACATATTTGTATAATTTTGTATATATGCAATGGTTTCTTAACCACACCACAATTATTCATCAACCATTGCCAAGCAGCTTGCCATCACTGTTAGCCACTACTAAACATAATACGAACATCAACTATATAACCATCATGATTCAGCTGGCTACAACCAAAAAACCATTATCATTAAACCATTATAAGCCATCATCAACCGGCTTGTTATGATGATCATTAACCATTCTGAATCATCACCGTTTACCTCTATCAGTATGAACCATCATGAACCATCGTGAACCATCATGAACCATCATGACCCATCATGAACCATCATGAACCAGCGAATTTCTCAAACCACTACTCACCACAACACTGAGCACTACTGTTCGCGGACCACCAGGCGCATATCGCCAGAGCACTGCTGCTGTCGCTGGGATTCACTTGAACCACGCGCTTCTCAGCACGACGACCCGGCAGCACTTCCCTCTTCACCTGGGGGAGCCCTGCTGGGACTGGTGAGCTAAGGGGATTCCTGTCGTGGGTTTGATGTCATCAAAGGGTTAACCAATGGATACATGGGTTTAACCAATGGTTATCAAATCAAAGATGGTCAATAAATTCAATGATGGCAAATTCTTATTCAATGGTTGAATCAATGATAGATGGGTTTAACCAATGGCTCAGTGGATGATATTAACTCAAGCAGTCATATGAAAATGGCTTGCTTGCTCATGAAAATTGATTACTAGGGAATGATTGGGGGGTACCCTATTTTGAGAAACACCCATACCATGATAGACTGGACCTTGCTCCCCCATTGGAAGGGTGTATTGATACCCCTGGCTCCGAATCGCTCCCTCCTAACCACCAGCCAGCTATGAATGCTTGTGATCAACTGTGAATTGCCTGTCTTAACCAAGAGGTTCATCCTAATGGTCATCTTACCAAGCGGTAATCGGCCAATGAAAAGCAATCTTTCCCATGGCTAGTCGATGGCTTTGGTCAATCTTTGATCTAATCAACTACCAGTTTCCATGATTCAAATGATTGAGCATCTCGCATCAATTCTTTGGATCAACCATAACCAATGTTCCACAACTAACCGTAATTTTCCCATATTCAACAACAACTGACTCCATGGAAACTGTTGGTTGATGGTTAACAACTAGTTGATTCCACAAACTAGCTGTTCCAACTATTAATCAATGAACTTCCACAACTGGTTGGTGGTTTCAACCCTTGTGAAAAATATCAGTCAACCAACCAATTGTTAATGATTACTAGGGAAAATGAAAAATGTGAATCCAACCACCAACCAACTGTTGTTCAACCTTGATTTGTTGCTTATTATCTCCTCTTATTAACCACTATTAGCAGTTTGAAACCACCAACCAGACAACTACTAAGTCCATCGCCAAGCAGTTCTTGATGGCTGGTTCTTTACCCAGAAACGCCTCCCAGCATCCCCGCGCCACCTTCTTCTGCGGTTGCACGGCAGCATCTCCTGCGACGCGAGAGATGGCGATGAACGAGGAGTGGTGAGTCAAGCAATCTTTTTTAGTGGTTGATGAATGGTTGCTAGTTGTTAGTTGATAAGTTGATAGGTTAATTGATGGTTAGTAATGGTGACTGGGCAGCAATCGCCACATGTTTTGGTCGATTGATGGATAATCAAGAGTCGACAGTGGCTCAGAAGTGATTTCCAGAGCTGTAGTTAATCTGCTCCCCGACCCAACCCAAGGGGGGGGGGCATTTTTTGATCCACTAGAGTCACTAGAGTCATTAGAGATGATGATGATGATGATGATTATGATGATGATGATGATGATGATGATGATGATGATGATGATGATGGTTCTAGTTGATAGTAGCCACTATCACCAGAGTTACCATAACAAACCTCATGGTTATCATCAACCATCATCAAGAGCCAAAATAGCGATCAACCATGATGGTTGAGTGATCAGAAGCCGGTCACCGTCAAGTGGTGATGGTTTTAATGTTTGGGGAGCCAATTTTGAAGTGGTGATGTCCATCATGATATCCACGGGTCAGGGGAGTCTCAACTTACAATTACGGTCCTTATCACCACCAATGGCCACTATGGAAAATGATCGGTGCCTTTGTCTTCATTGCAAACAACCAGGACCGTTAATCATCATTAATAGTAACATCGTCAGTAGCCATGCCTACAAATGACCGCAGTAGTCATCATTCCTGGTTGTCAGCCACTCTGTACATTCTCATAACTTATAGCGGATGATTAGTCATAGGTAACTTGCTACATGAGCACATGTTGAAGCTTTCTTACAGTCAAAGGGTATGGCTTATGTGTAGAAGCAGTATTTGGGATACTAGACTAAAGGCATCGTGCATCTATTGTGCGAGCTACGATCATAACTACTGCACTAATAGATTGCCACAATTTCATAACCACTAGTTATCAATAATAACCTCTAGTGAACAACTAATATATAACCACTCTAAGTAGAAATCTTATAACCACTATCTTGCAACCACTTATAGTGCAAACTACTACCACAACTTAGCATAACCAGGTATTCATCACCCAGGCTTGATGCCTCCAGGGTCGACATTCCCGCTGCCCAGGGTTGATCACGATCACTCGGCTAATCCAAGAGATCCTACGACTGCACAGGGTTCATCAACCAATATAAGTCAGAAAGGGTTGATCGTTAATGACCAGTCAATCTTATGGCTTCATAAACAAATCATCATCAACCCTTTGCAATAACTGCTGACCATGAAAATGATCATCAATATATGTGGATGGATCTATGGGGCCCCGGTCCCGTAACGGAAGTTGAACCCAGGATCTCGGCCGTCAGCCCATGGGTTGGTCATGTGTTACCCAATCGATTGGTCAGGCGACAAGGACAACGACAAGGACACCAACAAGAAGAACAGCAACTCACACCTGTTCACTGGTGAAAGGGTGGATTTATGATGGTTAAATGATAGTGATATGCTGGTACTTCACTCTCCTGGAACTACGACGACCACAAGCACTGGGTCAAGGCTGGACCCCTGCCGTGCCTCCAGTGGTGCCACTGGACGCTCCAGCAACTCGCCCCGTAGGTGCCTGGCGAATCCACATGCCCAAAAGATAGATGGATGGATGGGATAGTATAGGATAAGAGAGGTGAGCAGAGGAGAGATTGGAATGGAATGGAATGGAATGGAATGGAATGGAATGGAATGGAATGGAATGGAATGGAATGGAATGGAATGGAATGGAATGGGGTAGAGAGAGAGAGAGATAGACAAATGCATCTGATGTATCAGTATATGCGTGTCTTTCTTCGATGCACCTGGCAATAAGGTCCAACATGTGACTCGTGTTTCAGGCGCAGGCGCGGTAACATGAGCAATTCAACCCCAGAGATGTCCAATGCCGCACTACAAATACTTATACATTATAGATGTGCAACCCCACTTAGTGACTGGCGAACAATCATGGTTATACGCGTTATAGGCCAAAGGGGCTATCACTTTAGAATTCATGACCTACCTTGTAGGGCTACTTACCCCGGTTATATAGCAGTTATATATGTACATACCCATATATAACCCCAAGTGCACATCCAAGTAGGGTTGACAACGAGCGATTTCCAGGTCACTACAGGCCACTAAGGTTCTCATGTCCCCTGGTAGGGCTCTCCATGAGAGTTGATGTCCTTTGGAGGCCCCTGGGGACATGCCGGTCAAAAAAAAGCAAGGCCCCTCCAATTTCGTTGCCGAAAATCAGCTGATTCATGCTGCGGTTGTGTCTCAGTGTCTGGATGAATCAGTCCTCTCGAAGATTTTGGGGCCCACCAAAAAAATCAAATTGGGCAACTGACAAGCTGACACGGTCCTGGTCTATTCACGTCTCATGGTGGAAATCACCGCCGTATGGTCACTGCGTGTCCCCAACGGATGATGTCTCGACAGCCGTTGAACTTCTGGGGAGAAATCTCCAAGGAAACTCGAGGATTGAAAAAACCAAAATCAAGTTCAACCCAAAGCGGTCGAAGACCTCCGAGTCATTTCGACCTTGCGCATCCCAACTGGGGGTTGATAAGCAATCAATATTTGAAAACGACCCGCTAGAAATCTTGATTGAACCGGAGGCTCATTGCCTTCCGTGCCATCTGTTCTTGTGCCTCCACACACCACGTCATCAAGGAGACAGAAACAAAATGGTGAATCAACGCTGGTCTGCGAGAAGAGAAACCATATGAACTTCTCACTGCAAATCAACTTCTGGTGGCAGTGCTTACATTATTTTACAGTAATAACAGTTTGTGAATGGTGCAAAATGGTTAAGAAAGGTTGATAGTGGTCAACAATGGTGAATAATGGCTCATAAAAACGGTGACCAAAATTGGTCAATCATGTTTTCAAAAGTGATTGATACCGGTCGAGTCATAATGCTCACAGTTTTGGTAAATCCCGACTCAAGATGATTCAAGAATCTTGTCGACCATTATTCTTGACATGTCAATGTATAGTGGATACCCCCAGTTGACCCTGGGCCAAGTGCATTTACCCTTGGTTGAACCATACATAGTGGAGACCCCCCAGCTAGTAACATCCAGTAACCAGACTACTGAAATACCCTCGAAACTGAGGCCTCAAGCATTCAATAACGCAGATCCACCAACCATTGATGAGTTGCCCTTCCACAAGGTGGCCCCGTTCACCAGCTATAGTCGTTAGGGATAACTACTGTGCCACTTATGGTAGATATAACTACAGTTAAATGGCCTTACAAACCAACTTGTATCGCCAACGAATCATCACTTGCTGGTTGCTGGTTGCTCTGCCAATGATTCTTCAGCAACTTGGGGGCCACCTTCTATGGCAGTCAAAACCCCGTACCCTTGGTTCCCCTATCATTAACCATTGTTTTCCCTATTGTTGTTGGTTATTATCCACCATTATTGGTTGCTTAATATTAACCCATAGCCCTATGAATCATTGAAACGATCATCAGCATTCAGCAACCAGCAAGCGACAAGCCCTCCGTCATCACCAAACACCCAACCTCTTCAGGTGCCGCCACTTTGTCCTGCGTTCCACCCATGGCGGAACTTGAAGCTGCTACAGGTATACGACGTGGTTATGACATATATATATAGCCCATTAGTATATACCTCTAAAGGATATATTTTTTTATCTGCACACACACACATATATATATATATACATATACACATTTTCATAACCAATGTATTTGCAGAGTTTACATATACAAAGTTCAACATTTGTACAGTACAAAGGAGATGTAGGGAGATCTATCGATAAAAAAGCAACCCGTGCACTGATGTGATCAAACAATGCTGGCATGTAGCAATCATGAAATTGGAATAGTCATAAAGAAATGCGTGTGGAACCAACAACTATGTGGACGTACAACCATCGCTCTCAAGTCAGACAGGGTAGCGTCCTTCTTACCATGTCCTGACAGGTGATATTCTGCAACTACTTGATGAGTAATACGCTCCATGTCCAAATCTCGATAGTTGCAGCGGCTTTGGGGGATTCCTCCAGTTGTCCCTACCTTGGGACATCGGCGTACGATGATCCATCGGTATTCTAAGAAAATGAGCAAAATATGCCAAAAACATTCAGAACAACTGAGCAGTTTGCAAAGTGGTGGTAAATAGTCGATGGTGGTTGATAGCGGGAGATCATGAACAATAATAACCAACAGCAAACCAACAGCACTTATGCTTAGTGATGCTTGGCGATAGGGTCATGGTAGTGGTAATCTTTAGCGGATGTGATAGGGTATGAGCAGCAATCCCTCGAACAATCCCAGATTGGTTCGCCTTGTGGTAGTCGGCAGTCAAGTCATGGACTATGATGTCTGTGTCTGTTTTTCCATATACATAAATACATATATATATATATCAACTGCAAATGATGATGAATTTTGGTGAGACGAGAGGCAATCGGACTCACAACATTACATCGCCATCTTTGCCAATGATGGGGAAAGGTAGCTACCGCATAAGTGACACGTTGGGGTGATTGATTCCACCGGTTTGCCCAGGGATCATGACCATCTTTAACAAACCAGGAAGGAGAAACACCTGCAATCATCAAGCAACAGCTGGGTCATGCTGATGGTTAACTCTACGTGGGCAACGACTGACCCATGCCACAAGGCTCAGGAGCATTTCCTGGTGGTCAGCCGACCACCAAGAACCAAGGTGTCGAACCGCCTGCGCCACCAGGATCACTAACATGGACCCCACCAGAAGCCTATCCCAATTGGGAAATTGGGTGAAGCAGAGTCAAGCTGTTTCCAGGTGGGTCAACGTCGTTGTGGAGCCTGCTTTTGGGGAGTTGGTCGACCACGGATGTGGACAATTGCACAAGGCAAAAGGGCGAGATTGACAGCCACAGCCCCGCATTCAGAGTTCTGTTTCTGCCAACATTTGACTAGTTCCTATGCTGGGTTGATAAGATATCAAGTGATATCATGATTCACCAGCATATCCACAAGTTATTAGCACGGTCGAGTCCGATTCACAAGTTGGGAGCCGTTGCAAACCTGACATTCCCACTTGGTGCAAGCCAAATCATGGGCAAATCTTTGCAGCACAGGTCGGCCACCCAAACTCGACTTCCCAACTCTCCTGAGCGCCCACGGCCACAGTGCCACGTTTCTTCATTGCCATGTCGCCGACCAACGGCAGGTCGATTGCTAGGAGAAACCGACACTGATCAACTTACACCAACGTGGACTTTGATGCTCTAGAATTTCAGTTTTACCAGTCAAAGATCTACCTCTCTGGACTGTATCCAAGGCTTGATTGGTTTGAGAAATGGATGCGGAGTTTTCCATGAAGCTACCTGTGAGAACTTCAAGTGTAGAGTGGAATCCACCAAATGATTGGAGTGCTTCTGACCTGCTTTTTGTCTCTTTGCTGGTCCCAAACGGCTGTGTAAAATATGTCTTCCTGCACTGCACGGAAAGTTCTCACATGTTGGTTGCTGTTGATTTTGCATGTGACTGGTGGGTGCTGCTGGTCTCTCTTATCATTTTTTGCGATGGCAAGTGGTGTTGCTGTTCCATGTGTCTCTGGTGTTGCAAGAGCGATTCGTGATTTCGCATCTTGGGCCGAGATTCGCCTCTGATGGGCCACGTCTGAATCTGGTAGCTACTGGGTTTTTTTGACTTCCGACAACGTACACGCAGTCACTATAGACCCCCAAAATCGTACCTGCTGATCTTGGACTTGTGGCTGGTTTCGCTTGTCAAACATTTCATCATTCTAATCGACGTTAAATCAGGTTGCAACCTAAACGCATCACTTGGCATTCGAGTCCCTCAATAGTTCCAGTCTTGCTAAATGTCCCATTCACCACTATTAAGCATACATGACAACCATTATCCACCATTGTCAGCCAATAACCCCAATTCAAATCTAAATGCTTGGCCTTATAAATTGAACAATTACCCTGCCAATGCATTATTGTAATTATTGCTGATTATTTACCACTCATTAATAACCCTGTCAATCCATTACCCCAGTAATTGAACAATTAGTTGGAACAATTCCCCTATCACTTATTAATGATTTTCCCTTATTAATTGAACAATTACCCTATCATTTATTGATGCGTTATAATTTGTATCAGCCATTACCCTTCATTCATTCAGGAGCTGCTCTAAAAGTTGTCGTGACTCCTGGCTTAGGATGGAGCAGGTAGATCAAGGTAGGTTTGGAAGATAGAATTCGTACTAGATTCGAAGAGATGGATTCAAATTCGCTTGTATTAGATTGAGAAGTAGATAGGATCCATAGGTTTGGTAGACCAAACAGATATGCTTTGATGGATTCGATCAAGTACAGGTAGATAAATGGGATAGGTTTTGATTAATCAATGGATAGCTAGATTGATGAATGGATAAGGACCACTTGAGAAGAAGAGCATTGGGTTAAAACGATGTCGATGTTGACGTTGAGACTGCCCATTGACATCGCCACCATCTTCTGACATCCAAGAAATGATCAGTTTTTGAAGAGACACCATGATCTTCTGGGAATACACCCTTTACAAAGCCATTCAGTTGGACAAGCTGTGTGACATCGGAGGCGCAATTAAAGCCACAGACTGTGATTAGTTTGAGCTTGTGTAGTTTGATTGGCAAAAATGAATCAAACTGTGATAGATTTGTGCCACGAAACTATGGTTTGATCGGCAAAAGTCATAATTTTGGTTCTGGAACCGCATACTGCAGGGGGCGTTCTTGCAACCGTTCCTGATCGAGCGCTCGGAATTTCACTTTTGCGCATGTCAAAGGGTGCACATCGATGTATACTTCACAAAATCTATGTCTCGCAAATGGCGTTTCGAGCAGGGTTGGCTCACAGACCGCTGCCGGCACCAGAGTAGGAGCCGTAGAAGAAGAGAGCCAGGATGCCAACAGCCGCAGTGCCGGCCAGGAGGCCAACGGCGACCAAAGGAAGCCTCGAAGGTTCGCCACCTGTCGCTGCCATGTTCACCTGCACGGCACGGCCCTCAGTCTGGAAAGTGGGGGCCTGTGCCAAGGCTCCAGCCTCGTGCTGCGCACTGCCGCGCAACATCTGAGGAGCGGTGAAGCTCTCACTGGGCAACAGCATGTAGGTGGCGCATGCCACCACAGCCAACACCAAGAGGTTGGAGCTGCGCGCCATTGTGTCGGAGTTGAGGTTCAAGAGTCTATTCAATGGCGCTACGGTCTTTTTCTTGAGCCTCCACATTGAACACACACTCTCTAATGAGCTAAGCGGTAAAAAGAAGTGCCGCCTGACAATGTACATATGATCATTTGTGTGTAAATAAAAAAAGTACATATGCAAATAGCACATGTGGCTGAAGTCAGGGAACAAAGCTTGATCCAGCTGGAACCAACTTGGCAAATGGAAATCCGTGTCCATTCTAATCAGTGCATCTCCGAGGAACCCCAGCCATTGAATTTTGGATGCCATCTGAACATGGGTTTGCATCCCGAAAAGATGGCAATGTCCTGCCATGTTGTATGTATGTATGTATGTATGTATGTATGTATGTATGTATGTCTGTCTGTCTGTCTGTCTGTCTGTCTGTCTGTCTGTCTGTCTGTCTGTCTGTCTGTCTGTCTGTCTGTATGGATGTATGGATGTATGGATGTATGGATGTATGGATGTATGGATGTATGGATGTATGGATGTATGGATGTCTGGATGTCTGGATGTCTGGATGTATGGGTGTATGGATGTATGGATGTATGGATGTATGGATGTATGGATGTATGAATGTATGGATGTATGGATGTATGGATGTATGGATGTATGGAGGTATGGAGGTATGCAGGTATGTATGTATGTATGTATGTATGTATGTATGTATGTATGTATGTATGTTTGTTTGTTTGTTTGTTTGTTTGTATGGATGAATGTATGTATGTATGTATGTTTGTTTCTTTGTTTGCTTGTTTGTTTGTATGGATGTATGTATGGATGTATGGATGTATGAATGTATGGATGTATGGATGTATGGATGTATGGATGTATGGAGGTATGGAGGTATGCAGGTATGTATGTATGTATGTATGTATGTATGTATGTATGTATGTATGTATGTATGTATGTATGTATGTATGTTTGTTTGTTTGTTTGTTTGTTTGTATGGATGAATGTATGTATGTTTGCTTCTTTGTTTGCTTGTTTGTTTGTATGGATGTATGGATGTATGGATGTATGAATGTATGGATGTATGGATGTATGGATGTGTGGAGGTATGGAGGTATGCAGGTATGTATGTATGTATGTATGTATGTTTGTTTGTTTGTTTGTTTGTTTGTTTGTTTGTTTGCTTGTTTGTTTGTATGAATGTATGTATGCATGTATGTTTGTTTGTTTGCTTGTTTGTTTGTACGGATGTATGGATATATGGATGTATGAATGTATGGATGTATGGATGTATGGATGTATGGGTGTATGGATGTATGGATGTATGGATGTGTGGATGTATGGATGTATGTAGGTATGTATGGATTTATGGATGTATCGATGTATGTTTGGATGTATGGATGCATGGATGTATGGATGCATGGATGCATGGATGTATGGATGTATGGATGTATGGATGTAAGCAAGTAAGTATGTATCCATCTATCCATCTATCTATCTATCTATCTACCTATCTATCTATCGATCCATCTATCCATCTATCCATCTATCCATCTATCTATCGATCCATCTATCCATCTATCCATCTATCCATCTATCCATCTAACCGTCTATCCATCTATCCATCTATTCATATATCCATCGATCCATCGATCCATCTATCCATCTATCCATCTTTCCATCTTTCCATCTATCCATCTATCCATCTTTCCATTTATCCATCTATCCATCTATCTATCGATCCATCGATCAATCTATCCATGTGTCCATCTGTCCATCTGTCCGTCTATCTGTCTGTCCATCTGTGCATCTGTTCGTCTATCCGTGTCCATCTGTCCATCTATCCATGTATCCGTCTATCCGTCTATTCATCCATCCATTTATCTTTCTATTTTTTGATCCATCTATCAATCCATCTTTCTATCCATCCATCCATCCATCTATCCATCTATCTATCTATCGATCTATCTATCCGTCCATCGATCCATCGATCCATCTATCCATGGATCCATCTATCCATCTATCTATGTGTCCATCTACCGATCTATCCGTCCATCCATCGATCCATCCATGTATGTAGATATCTACATGTGTGTGCGTGTGTGTGCGTGTGTGCATGTATCAATGATCAAGGTACGTGCGCATCATTAGAAGATTATAAATTGGTTGTGACACCCATCCTGATCAAAGGACATGTGTCACCTCTTCTGATGCTACAGGTCTTCGAACCCAAAAAGTGGTGTCCATCATCCATGTCCCAGCAACTGATACGCTGTCCCTCATTGTTGGAAGAAGTTGTCTATCGTCAGTCTGTTCCATTCTGTTCCTTTGTATTGAAAAAGTGCTTGGTGTCCTCAGAACCCGAAGAAGTGCAAGGTGTCTTGGTGTTTTTGCCGTGCATTTGTATACGGAGTCACCATTCCTCGTCTGAAGCCATTCAAACGACCATCTCGTTGGCTAATTGTTCGCGTGATACTACCTAGGGCTCACAAAACCATCAGTTTTATAGGTTATGACCCATATTTTAGAAGGTAAAAACCTACCTTTTTCATGGTTTTGGGGGGCCAATGGTACTAGGTGTGCTTGAGATCACACTTCATTAAATCATTGAAACGGTTTGGAGCTGCTGTTTTCATCCTAACAGCGTCTACCTTTTCCGCTCAGTTTTGTATGAAAACATAGATATCATGTGTTTGGCGAATCAGAGGATTGGTCAGTACAAGGAATCTCGAAATATGCAGCACCAACTGGAGCATGCAATATCACAAGAAAAGAGACAAGTGAGCACTTGCAGCGCGACATTTTTTGCGGCACTCTCAAACGTGCCTAGTAGGTGTCTTTGCTGAAAAAGAATCACACATAAAATGTTGACTTCCTCACAGACCGCTGCCGGCACCAGAGTAGGAGCCGTAGAAGAAGAGAGCCAGGATGCCAACAGCCGCAGTGCCGGCCAGGAGGCCAACGGCGACCAAAGGAAGCCTCGAAGGTTCGCCGCCTGTCGCTGCCATGTTCACCTGCACGGCACGGCCCTCAGTCTGGAAAGTGGGGGCCTGTGCCAAGGCTCCAGCCTCATGCTGCGCATTGCCGCGCAACATCTGAGGAGCGGTGAAGCTCTCACTGGGCAACAGCATGTAGGTGGCGCATGCCACCACAGCCAACACCAAGAGGTTGGAGCTGCGCGCCATTGTGTCGGAGTTGAGGTTCAAGAGTCTATTCAATGGCGCTACGGTCTTCTTCTTGAGCCTTCACATTGAACACACACTCTCTTCTGAGCTAAGCCGCAAAAGAAGTGCCGCCTGACAATGTACATATGATCATATGTGTACGAGGAAATAAAAATACATTATACTCGAGCACGTGTGTGTGTGTGTGCGTGTGTGTAAACAGCTGTATGTATAATATATACATAAATTAATATACAGGTCACCTATGGCGATTTACCAAAAACCGAATCCCAGTCTTTCGTCACTCTATCAGAGTGCTGTTGGAGTCCTCCAAACTTTGCTGCCACATGATCTCGCCAAAACAAGCAGAAAGTCATTTTGACTCACAGCACTTGTTGGTCACTCTAGCTTCACATTATGGATTAATGAACCTCCATATCAGGTGGGATAAGCATGGCCAACAGCTCCCGTTGGAATCATGCCTTACCGAAAAGTTTGCAAGGGGTGCAGTCGACGTTTTCGATTCTAAAATGGCAAGATAGAACAATGGCAAATCAATGCAAGTTACCATGAATTCTGCCATTGAAAACATCTAAAACCCATGTGAATCCCCTTCCGCTTCCAGTTTTCATCATGCCAAACTTCGGTAAAGTCTAAATTGCACAGTTGGGCTGTCAACACTCAGTTGTTGTGCTTGGATTGTGGGACGTGGGCTGCCGTTGAGGTCTGGGACAATTAATTTCACGGAAAATAACCAGCAGAGCGGAACATGTTCACCCGGGTCGGGACAATTCATAGGGGGAGCGGCACCATTTGTCGATCCCAGATCGATGGATGATCAAATCTCCTGGGAGGTGTCTTAAGAAGATTCTTCTGTTGGAAGCGTCTTGTGCTGTTGACGGAATCCTGAATCAGAATGCATGGAACCTGGTGTCATAGGGTCATCATTAATCTTTTGTGATTGAACCTTGATGAACCTTGTGTCATCCTCCAGACATCATCAACCTTTCATGAACCATCTGACTAAGCATGGAGAGTAAGGGTCCTCCAACTGGATGCTAACCGATCCGCAATAACAACTCTTACAACGACCCTCGGTGCAAGATACTTTTCGTAGTGAGTGTGCATGTTCGAGCAGGGTCGGAATGACTTGAAATGGCTTGGAATTGCAAAAGTCAATGGAGTGGCTGCTTCGCCTACATATTTTTGGGGCAGTTTCCTATGATAAGTCTGTGGCTGAACCCAATCTGAGCAAGTAAACATAAGTAGCACCAAAGAAATCCAAAGCATTGGTGTCCACGGGAAAAAACTAGTAGCATGGAAGGGGCAACCACTATGTATGAGCCAAGCAGGCTGTGATGTTCACGGACCTTGTCAGTTGGGATGCTCATTTTTCAAGCCTCGTGCGAGTGCGGGCCCTCAAGTTGTTTGTCCACCTGGTTCAAACAAAAACAAATACCGGCTCTCACAAACCGCTGCCGGCACCAGAGTAGGAGCCGTAGAAGAAGAGAGCCAGGATGCCAACAGCCGCAGTGCCGGCCAGGAGGCCAACGGCGACCAAAGGAAGCCTCGAAGGTTCGCCGCCTGTCGCTGCCATGTTCACCTGCACGGCACGGCCCTCAGTCTGGAAAGTGGGGGCCTGTGCCAAGGCTCCAGCCTCATGCTGCGCATTGCCGCGCAACATCTGAGGAGCGGTGAAGCTCTCACTGGGCAGCAGCATGTAGGTTGCGCATGCCACCACGGCCAAGACCAGGAGGTTGGAGCTGCGTGCCATTCTTCTTGTCAAGATGATTGCGCGGGAGCAAATGCAGGCTGGCAACTCCAAAAGCTCGAACCAAGAAAAGGACACAGAAATGTCCCCGTGCCATCTGTCTGCTGTCCACTTTAACCATTCCATGCCTACAATCTGTTTCAATCTTAGTAGAGGAACGTTGCTGGTATCTAATCTGAACATGGATTGCGATGATTGTTGCTGCGCGGTATTCCCCTCTACAACAGAACTGCTTTACAGAGTCGATTCTTCAACTTCTGTGACTCACCACAGTGCACAGACTGCCCCTCTCCCTTGTCAAACCACTGACCCCGGTATTATCGTCAGGCCATTGAATGGTCTCATTGAACTGACTTTGTACTGCTTTAAGGTCAATCAAACCCTGAAAGCCAGAAGGATCTAATCAACCACCCATAGAGAGTTGAAATGAATTGATGCACATGGTACTTCCAACCAACCAAAGTTGTTCGACAAAATCTCAAGCCCGTGTTTGCCATCGTCATCCCTTGCATCATGGTCATGATCGTGATCGTAGTCAGCATAATGATGAACGGCTACTACCAACAAACCAGGGTTTTCTCTCACCATTGTTGTCATTCCACCACCAACACCGATCGTCAATAACTTCACAATCATTGCCATCCGCACCAACATCACCACAGTTCACAACATCAACAAAAGCAACAATGCCTACAACTACTAGCGCGCAAAGCAAACAATAGTCAATGGAACAAGCAAACAACTGCGAGCAACATACCAGCAAGCCAGCAAACAATCGAACAACACAACCAAGAACAACCACAACCAACAACTACCACTACCACTAAGACTACCATGATCAGGAAGACGGCAGCAACAGCAGCAGCAACAACAGCAGCAGCAACAACAACAACAACAACAACACCAGCAACACCAGCAACAACAACAACAACAACAACAACAACAACAACAACAACGGCAACGGCAACGGCAACGGCAACGGCAACCGACTAATGACAACCGACCACCGACAACCGACAACCAACAACAGCAACCGACAACCAACAACAGCAAGCAACAGTAAACAATATGGAGCTACAACAAACGATAAGAAGCAACAAACGGCGAACACAATCATCATCGTATCTTTATGGTCATCAGATTTTACCACGATGGTATGCAGTGATCATTATGGTCGTCGTTATTACCCTTCAAGAGCTCGGGTCATTGATTCTTCCCCCTCGCGGCCACAAGACCGCCCACCCAAAGTGACTTCATCTTGAGCTCATAGAGATTCAAAAGGAGACTCTGGCTGTTGAGGGAAGGTCCTCTTAAGAACTGGTTCATTGGTTTTGGATCATCAGTTTTTCTGCTCCATTGTGAAATCCCCACACGACGAAGCGCAATCAAAGGGTCGACATGATGCGAGCCCACATCGTCACGGCTGCATGAATGGCAAGTGTCATATTATATCGAAGCCACGTTTAGCAGTGGTTCTTGTATGTGAAAAAAACATCCACGCTGCAGGGCATCCATTTTCACTGCAAATTTGTCCATCACTCCAAGTGAAAAGTTGTTTGTCCACCTGGTTCAAACAAAAACAAATACCTGCTCTCACAAACCGCTGCCGGCACCAGAGTAGGAGCCGTAGAAGAAGAGAGCCAGGATGCCAACAGCCGCAGTGCCGGCCAGGAGGCCAACGGCGACCAAAGGAAGCCTCGAAGGTTCGCCGCCTGTCGCTGCCATGTTCACCTGCACGGCACGGCCCTCAGTCTGGAAAGTGGGGGCCTGTGCCAAGGCTCCAGCCTCATGCTGCGCATTGCCCCGCAACATCTGAGGAGCGGTGAAGCTCTCACTGGGCAGCAGCATGTAGGTGGCGCATGCCACCACGGCCAAGACCAGGAGGTTGGAGCTGCGCGCCATTCTTGTCAAGATGATTGGGACGGGGTGCGGGCTGGCAACTCCAAAAGCTGGAACCAAGCAAAAGGACCCACACAGAAATGTCCACCATGCCATCTATTTGCACTGCTTTCGTTCAAATAATGAGCAACGATGATTGGTGCTTCAACGTATTGGATGACCCACCCAGAAATTCATGGTTTCCAACAACGATCAGCTGCAAATGACGGTGGGGCACACTATGCATATATGTATAATATAACTCTATATAGTCTCACCCAAGGGTGGTGGCTTTTTGTTGGATGAACCACGGATGTTGGTGATCAAAACTGGAGCGCCCGTGGTCAAACAATCGGTGGGATCAGGTTGGCAGCTCGTTACTGCCTATGGTGATCCAGCTTTTAGTAAACCGACCAAACTGGTCAATGATCTTCCATCACTGTGGTTCCCAGCAACCATAACACCACCGCAAGGCTGTGCCCTCGAAAGGAATGGTCATGGGTCGTCGAGCCAAGCTTTTTTCAGGGACACAGCCACCAAAAATGATTCCTTTCTACAAAATGGAAGGAGTTGTTCATTTGTTTTTTAATCATGTCGTTGTCATTCAAAACATGTTATTCCTTTCAAAAAAACCAGCAAAACCAACGAATCTCATTGGAGGAATGCCTCCAGATATAGCTGCACAAACATGCGGCGCCGAAGGCGCGCTCTGGGACGATTGGACCCTGAGAGGCTCTGGAAACGGAGATGGTTATGTACGTTGCATCTGTGGGTCAGAACTGAGGTATCATTGATCAGAACAAGCCCCTCAACTTGACTAAACATTTATATATAAACATTGATGATATATATGTATGTATGTAAAGATATATATATATATAAATAGATAGAGAGAGAGATACTTTAGCCACAGCTCTCGGTTTGTCTACCCACATATCTACCACATACATACGTAACATACATATTTCGTGAATCTACTGAGCTAAAATTGCATAGAGCTCCCACTCCAACAGGGGCGCTAGGGAACACAGCAACAAAACAACGTGCAGTCTCATTGCAGGAGATAAATGCACTTGGCAAATTCACCAAGACTGCATCTTACAATCCTGTACTACAGGCAAGAGCACGACAACGACAACGACAACGACAACAACAACAACAACAACAACAACATTAACATTAACAACAACAACAACAACAACAACAACAACAAACAACAACAACAACAACAACAACAAACAACAACAAACAACAACAAACAACAACAAACAACAACAAATAACAACAAACAACAACAAACAACAACAAACAACAACAACAAAAAACAAACAACGACAAACAACAACAAACACAACAAACAACAAACAACAAACAACAAACAACAAACAACAAACAACAAACAACAAACAACAAACAACAAACAACAAACAACAAACAACAAACAACAAACAACAAACAACAAACAACAAACAACAAACAACAAACAACAAACAACAAACAACAAACAACAAACAACAAACAACAAACAACAAACAACAAACAACAAACAACAAACAACAAACAACAAACAACAAACAACAAACAACAAACAACAAACAACAAACAACAAACAACAAACAACAAACAACAAACAACAAACAACAAACAACAAACAACAAACAACAAACAACAAACAACAAACAACAAACAACAAACAACAAACAACAAACAACAAACAACAAACAACAAACAACAAACAACAAACAACAAACAACAAACAACAAACAACAAACAACAAACAACAAACAACAAACAACAAACAACAAACAACAAACAACAAACAACAAACAACAAACAACAAACAACAAACAACAAACAACAAACAACAAACAACAAACAACAAACAACAAACAACAAACAACAAACAACAAACAACAAACAACAAACAACAAACAACAAACAACAAACAACAAACAACAAACAACAAACAACAAACAACAAACAACAAACAACAAACAACAAACAACAAACAACAAACAACAAACAACAAACAACAAACAACAAACAACAAACAACAAACAACAAACAACAAACAACAAACAACAAACAACAAACAACAAACAACAAACAACAAACAACAAACAACAAACAACAAACAACAAACAACAAACAACAAACAACAAACAACAAACAACAAACAACAAACAACAAACAACAAACAACAAACAACAAACAACAAACAACAAACAACAAACAACAAACAACAAACAACAAACAACAAACAACAAACAACAAACAACAAACAACAAACAACAAACAACAAACAACAAACAACAAACAACAAACAACAAACAACAAACAACAAACAACAAACAACAAACAACAAACAACAAACAACAAACAACAAACAACAAACAACAAACAACAAACAACAAACAACAAACAACAAACAACAAACAACAAACAACAAACAACAAACAACAAACAACAAACAACAAACAACAAACAACAAACAACAAACAACAAACAACAAACAACAAACAACAAACAACAAACAACAAACAACAAACAACAAACAACAAACAACAAACAACAAACAACAAACAACAAACAACAAACAACAAACAACAAACAACAAACAACAAACAACAAACAACAAACAACAAACAACAAACAACAAACAACAAACAACAAACAACAAACAACAAACAACAAACAACAAACAACAAACAACAAACAACAAACAACAAACAACAAACAACAAACAACAAACAACAAACAACAAACAACAAACAACAAACAACAAACAACAAACAACAAACAACAAACAACAAACAACAAACAACAAACAACAAACAACAAACAACAAACAACAAACAACAAACAACAAACAACAAACAACAAACAACAAACAACAAACAACAAACAACAAACAACAAACAACAAACAACAAACAACAAACAACAAACAACAAACAACAAACAACAAACAACAAACAACAAACAACAAACAACAAACAACAAACAACAAACAACAAACAACAAACAACAAACAACAAACAACAAACAACAAACAACAAACAACAAACAACAAACAACAAACAACAAACAACAAACAACAAACAACAAACAACAAACAACAAACAACAAACAACAAACAACAAACAACAAACAACAAACAACAAACAACAAACAACAAACAACAAACAACAAACAACAAACAACAAACAACAAACAACAAACAACAAACAACAAACAACAAACAACAAACAACAAACAACAAACAACAAACAACAAACAACAAACAACAAACAACAAACAACAAACAACAAACAACAAACAACAAACAACAAACAACAAACAACAAACAACAAACAACAAACAACAAACAACAAACAACAAACAACAAACAACAAACAACAAACAACAAACAACAAACAACAAACAACAAACAACAAACAACAAACAACAAACAACAAACAACAAACAACAAACAACAAACAACAAACAACAAACAACAAACAACAAACAACAAACAACAAACAACAAACAACAAACAACAAACAACAAACAACAAACAACAAACAACAAACAACAAACAACAAACAACAAACAACAAACAACAAACAACAAACAACAAACAACAAACAACAAACAACAAACAACAAACAACAAACAACAAACAACAAACAACAAACAACAAACAACAAACAACAAACAACAAACAACAAACAACAAACAACAAACAACAAACAACAAACAACAAACAACAAACAACAACAACCAACAACAACAACAACAACAACAACAACAACAACAACAACAACAACATTAAAAATGACGACAAGAACAACAACAAAAGACAATGAAGGAAGACAAACACGCCAATGAATGAACCTTTCTACTACTCACTGTTGCTGATGGCTGAAAAACACCCATGGTACTCACATTGATGGTATTCTCTGGCTTTGTTCTGCTGGTTTCATAACATGGGCAGGTGGACATCACATTGGTTGACTATCCTAGTGATGTCAGGGATGTCAGCCTGGGGTATGGTCTGGTTTATTTTTGATCCAGGGTCAGGTCCAGCTTTCTTCTCTCACTTCCGATTGATCCAGCAATCTGGTCTAAACCCTTCGCGAATTTGCGACCACACATTTTATGCCACCGAGTCTGTTGTCTCCATTTCTAACGCTGTGTCCTCCCGCCTAAGGTTTGCAAGACGATGGTTTTTCAGTTTAGCTATGGCTATATATGCTCTGTTGAGGAATCCTTGAAGTTCTATCTATCTTTCAGGTGCAAACCTCTTGACTAAGCACAGCTTCGTGCTCAGCTTTCGAAAAAGTCTTCTTCTCATCTCACTACGAAGGCCGCACTCACAGACCGCTTCCGGCACCAGAGTAGGAGCCGTAGAAGAAGAGAGCCAGGATGCCAACAGCCGCAGTGCCGGCCAGGAGGCCAACGGCGACCAAAGGAAGCCTCGAAGGGTCGCCGCCCGTAGCTGCCATGTTCACCTGCACGGCACGGCCCTCAGTCTGGAAAGTGGGGGCCTGTGCCAAGGCTCCAGCCTCATGCTGCGCATTGCCGCGCAACATCTGAGGAGCGGTGAAGCTCTCACTGGGCAGCAGCATGTAGGTGGCGCATGCCACCACGGCCAAGACCAGGAGGTTGGAGCTGCGTGCCATTCTTGTCAAGATGATTGCGTGGGAGCAAATGCAGGCTGGCAACTCCAAAAGCTGGAACCAATAAAAGGACACAGAAATGTCCCCGTGCCAAATGTGTGTTCGGCAGCATAAGAGTGTCCCTTTCAATAGCCGGGAAAATGCTGGTCCCCCCACGACAATGTCAATTTAAGGAAGATGTCTGGAGGTATTTCTATCCGTTTCTATTCCTACAAGGATCCCTTAAATAGACATACCAAGCCATTCGACGCTCGACCCCAACAAGCTACCCTGCTCTGCTATACCTTCCTTCGATCACCCACTCAATTAATTATAAATTATGTATTTTGAAAAATTACCTAGACTGTTTTGAAATCAAAACATCAACGATCCATGAAGCAAATGAAACTGACTGAAATCACCAGGTTTGAACCCTTCCAGCAAGCTGTCTTTCAACCCCCTTTTCCTGGCGACATGGACCTGTGAAAGGCGGCATTTCAACCGCCACGTGGCACGAGGGTCGACGCTGGATCCCAAGCATTCAACCTGGCTGTCTGCTTTGATCCATTGTGACCGGATAACGCAGCCAGGGTTACTATGGTAACTCGATTCATTCACCATTCAGTCCTTGATTGGCCATAGCTTTCACCCTACACTTGTCGGCTGGGCATTAGGTACTGATTTTCCATAAGCTACCGAACCCCTTATTTTCCATGGTAACTAGGACTACGATGATTGTGATTATTTTCTTATAACAAATCATCATTATACGATCAATATTAGATATAGGTGGATTAGTACGGGTAGTCTATGGTAACTACGGATGATGCTCCCAAGTGTTGGTGGTCTTCAGCGGCCCATCATTGTCTATTCAAGCCATTGATTTGAGGAGCATGCGGTCGAATGGTTGGACAACCTACCAGGTGAAACAAGGTGAAACGGTACAAGTCACACGTCCCATGGACGGAAAAGACATGAGCCGCTGCAGATACCCAGTGTCCCGTGCCATGGGGAGAGGGTGTCTTTCCGTTTTTTGGCGTATGCATGATGGATGGCGATGATCAGCATGTGGCAGAGTCTCCGTCATGAGAGTTTGTCCAGCTGGGTGATTTCGACCAAAAATATCGCCATGAAAAATTTGTGTGACAAACAAACTGCTGGGAATCTGCACGGAATTTGGCTCATCTCCAAACTGCAACGAACTTGGACTCCTTTTCCTTTTCTTCGTCACTCCATGCAGCACGAGTGTTGCCCCTGGGCGCGCTGGACTCTGCAACTTTGCAGTGGAGGAGCATTTTCCGATCCTTTCGAGATCTTGACCTAGGGGAACATCTGGTTCGCGAATTTCTGTAGGGGAGTACCCCAACGTACTGGAACCAACAAAAACCAAAGGACACTTTCGGCATTCTCGCTTGCTAGAACTGACAGGTAACCTGGAATTGCGCAATCAAGTCCGGTTTGAAGACCGGCCGTGGGTATCCTCATAGACCCCAACCACAAGAGACTATGTCTTTGTCGGAACCGTTCCAAATTCTGATGTTTTGACAGCCATCTAGCGAATTTGCAGATGTACATTTGCAATCATTTGCATGTTCGCATACATGTCACATGATGTCACATGTTCATTTGGCTTTGTCAAAACCCAAGCATACCCCCCACTCGCATTCGCATCTCAAACATGGTGGCAGAACAATTGCCTGACTGGAAGCTTGAATGACCTCACTTAGAGTGTGTATCTATCTATCTATCTATCTATCCATCTATCTATCTATCTATCTATCTATCTATCTATCTATCTAACCCATTTCCACACAAGCAGTATGTCAAAAATCTCTATCATCATTTGTACTCCTAGGCTCATAGACACAATGTTGCAATTCGAACAAAGAGGTGAGTTTAGAACCGACCACATGACCATGTTGCAACCAACGGATAGGCAGAATCACAACAGCTGCTGATGTCACTGGCTGAGAAGGGCCATCCACCGGGAAAAACAACAAACGGGGCAGAAAAATATCACTAAGCCCCTATTCTTTTCGCCTAAGAACCAACCAACCAACCAACCAACCAACCAACCAACCAACCAACCAACAAACTCAACCAACTGCATCTTCAGTTGCAGCAGGTGCCGCACCGTGCCCGAAGACCGCTTCGCAGCGCTCGCTCGCGCGGCACCTGCTGGTACTTCGCTCAATCTTCGGTGGAGACACCACGAGCGCGGTGCGCTCCTGTCGCGACAGATCCACCTCGCAGGTGGAGATACCCACGGTCGTCATCGTTCGTCACGGGGTCACGGCGCGAGCGACCGGGTCATGGTGACATGGTGGAATAAGCAGTTAACCAACCAACCAATGGTTAACTAGCTGGTTAATGGTTAAAAAATAGGGATATGAACCGACCAATAGTAGTTAGTAATAGGGATATTAACCAACCAATGATGTTGTTATAAGGGATTATTGGAGTTAACAATAGGTGAGAACAAACAACAATAATAGGGGATAAGCATCAATATGGCGAGCGACCGGATCAGGCAGTTAACCAACCAACCGATGGTGATTTCTAGCTGTTTAATGGTTGATACTAGGGGATATTGACCAACCAATAGTGGTGGATATACCAACTATATGGCGAGGTGGGTCAAGATTAACCAACCCAAGTTCATGGGGGATAATGACCAACCAATGGTAAGAAAAACGATGGTTCATGACAGGGGAACCAGGGGTAGAGGGTTTTGACCCACAGCCATTTGACGTTGGATTGGTGGAGGTTCCATTTCTTCTTTTGGGGCTCATGTCTATACTGCTGCCTTCGTGCTGCTAAAGTGTGTATCGTGCAGTGCCCAATTGGAACTCATGGCTCGTTAAAATTCCTCTTGACCATCTCAAATGATCATAGAGCCACGTGACAATGACAGGTCTTTGGACATTCCTGGAGTGTTTGCCAAAATTCTGTATATCGGCCTTCAATTTCTTGGATATGGCAGTGGGTCAAAACCCTGTACCCCTGGTTCCCCTATCTTTAACCATTGTTTTCCTTATTATTGTTGGTGGAAATCCCCCATTAGTTGGTTGATTAATGTTGACCCAACTCGCCATATCAACCAACTGAGCACCCGGTTTGTTGAAAACGATTCTGGCAGTCAGCCAAAACCTTGAGAAACCGACAGGCTGAGCACGAGCCAGTTGATAACTATCCCCTACAAAGCAGCTGGCCAGTTGATCAACAATCACAGATTCACCCCATCTTTATCAATGAATCATTACTAACCACTGCTAAGCACTGACCATGATAAACACTAGCATCAAAAGATCTAAGTATAAACACTAACATTCAAATTCACCATTATAAACACTACTTAAACCATGAATTCATCACCACTACTGCCATCTAACCAGCTTAACCATGACTTCATCACCATCATCGCGTCGCATCGCAGAAATCATCGGTTGAAGGCACCGCGGGGAAACCCCGCCGCCACCGCACCTCCGAAGCGCTTCGAGCCAGGCCCTCAGGAGGAAGTTTCCTGAGCGTCCAACTCTTGTTGTGGGGTCGCCCTTCAGATTCGCAGGTCGTCAGAAGTGGATAGACAAATGGATAGATTTGCACACATATACTGATAAATATATACATATAATTGTATATATATATACATATGTATAGATAAGTGTGTCTTAAAAGAATGTGCATGATGTGCATGTTGAAAAGGTGTGTGCATATATGACATATATATATATATAAACATACACATATATAATATACATGTGCGCATGTGGGTCTATACATGCTGCACCATAGTGCATGCTTCGGAATACAAACTGGTTGCATGAAACGAACACATCGTCACCAATTTGCTTGCTGGCATTGAGGCCGTAGTCTATAGATAGATTGTAGGGATGTGATAGTGGAATCGAGATCACCTCTCCACGTGTTGACAAACACTTTGCCAGTGTTGAATCGCTGGAATCATCAAGAGGTTGCAGGCCGCTGAATAAATTGGCCAGCCAAAGTTTCCCATAGCGTTCATTTAACGATTGAAAAAAGGGTGCAAAATATGCAAGAAGGATTCGCAAACATGACAAATGGTTACAAAGACCGAAGTGGTTCGCAGTACCTAAGGGACCTGCCATCATTCTCGAGATTACTATTGGACTGGTTGACTTGATTGGATTGAACGGTTGACAGTTGATTCTGATTTCGATAGTGTTTCCTGGATTTCTAACCCTGAGTAAGCCGGGCGCATAGTCTTTGGTCATGGCTTGTGCCGCTCTCCGGCAAACGAGTGTCCGGTAGCACCCCTCACCCCTGCACACCAGCTACCAGCACTGACATCTTAGGGCCAGTGAACGGGAGATCCGCATAAGGCTCTTTCAAAGGCTTACTATGTCTTTCTAAAATCTTCTTCCGATATTGAACCCACCCCAAACTTGGTTCTTGGGAGTCTATCTCCGGGGGGGCCAGGCACCAAACCCCATTGTGATGACGGGATCAACCACTCAAGGGATTCTCTGGGGCACTCGTGTGACATGACCCTTTCTTATCCCTGCTCTCATATTGATGATCACAAATAGCTATAATTCTGATCTATTTCATGATCACCAATAACTAGATTTTCTTATTCATTCTTATATTTGTATCACAAATGGCTTTCAAAGTGCTTATCACAATATTATAGCTATATAAATTCTAAGCTTATCAATTCTATATAGGTCATCAAAATGTAGCTTATCACAACAGCTATCTATTCCTATGGGCCCCATCTCCACGAGGCCATCTTTGTGACGATGGTTCAGCGATGCCGGAACGACGACGGTGGCGAACCATGGTTTTCCACCATGGTCGACATGGCGATGGTAATATTTCCATGGTCAATATCAACCAGCCAATGGTGATTTCTAGCTGGTTAATGGTTAATAATAGGGGATACCAAGCAACAATAGTAGTGGATATAGCAACTATATGGCGAGTTGGGTCAACATTAATCAACCAAAAGTTGGGGATAATAACCAACAAACTATAGGGAAAACAATGGTTAATGATGGGGAATCAGGGGTAGGGGGTTTTGACCCACAGCCATATAGACTAATATGTACAAAACTGTCTCATAATATTACTATCACCATATTACTAACATTACAAATATATTAATTAGTCTTACCAATATTACTAATAACAATTACCATCACCATATTACTAACATTACAAGTATACTATATAATTTTACAAATATTACGAATAACAATTACTATCACCATATTACTAACATTACAAATGTACTAATATTACGAATACGAATGAGTCAGTATCCTGCTTGGACAATGACACCAATGAACAGCCTGACACTGTCAAGGCGGTATCTCGCTACCTCTGCGACAGCCCCGCTGCGGCAGGAAAAGATGCAAGGCTGGCGAAAAAATGTCGCACCCTCCCTCAGCCTGCATCGAACATCAAACTTGTTAGCAGGCTTGGGTAAATTAGTATGTGATTTTAGAAACCTAAATTTGTATATGATTTTAGTATATTTTAGTGACCTTAACATGTGCACTACATCCTAAACTTGTAAACTTGTTCGTGTTTGCTTCGCAAAGTAAACCACGTGGGACGAATTTTTGGGGGACACCATTGGTTGACCCGATCCTCAACTCTTCGACCACGCGAACCTCGCAGGTTCACCCCATCCTGATGATATCAACTCGTCTCATAGCAACTTGAGATATGGTGGATTTATCGATAGGTGGTGATTTACACCAAGCAACTCATAGCAACTCAAGCACCATCAGTTCACATCGATAGCTGGTGATTTACAGTGCTAATTTTGATGGTGGCTGAAATCACGCGGTTTGCAGCTGGATCTCCTCGGCCTAAAATCCTCTGCTTGCTGGTTTCAACATGTTTGAAGCCTATGAAGATATGGGCGTCATTGCACTCCCAGTCAACCCATGGTTTCCATGCGTCAAATGATGGCCTTGGTGGGGCCCGGCCCTTGGTTGCCCTAAGGCTTGGCACCAACAGGTCCACCTGGTCGCTTCACCAAGGATCCACGCCCTGAAGGACGTCTCGCGGCCGCACTGGACGCACTTGGGCCCATTCGCCGGGGGCACCACGAAGGACCGGTGCTTGCGACGATCCAGGGCTCGACGGAGGTTGCACTCCAAGTCAATGATCATGCCCTGGAGCAACCCGGGAGACTGTGGGGGGCTTGGTGCTGGGCGGTGCTGCGGCTTGGTGATGGTGGGTGGCGTTATGCCATAAACGTTGATACTGGTTGTACTAATGGTTGAGTAACTAGGGTTGTACTCATGGTTGGTTTATGGTTGTACTACAAATGGTTGAGATTGGTTGAGAAACTATCGTTGACAATGCGGAATAATGAATGCTGGTTGATTGACTGACTGTGGTTCATTCTGGGTGGTTATTGGTGGTGACGGATTATCATGGTTATGCTTGGAAATGGTTAGAAAAATTAGAAACTGATGTGAATAGGTTTCATGCTGGCTAACAATTTGGCTGAATGATGGCTGATGGTTGCTAGATAGCAAGGTTAATTGGAGGTTGAATCATGTTACTGGCAGATGAATCATAGTTAGATAAGGGTTGATTGGAATTCATTGCTGCTCATACTACCAAAAAACATAGTTCATGATTGTGTATGATTTTTTTGTGTGCTTGCCAATTCATCACGAAAAAAGAAAACCGGATGAATCATCCATTAAGTTTTTCTATCTATGGTTACTTTGGGCGAGATAACATTGGACAACCAAGTTTTGTGGGGTCAAAAACCAAATGGTCGCTCAAGCAAAGCAGGTCCAAATGTCTCATCATCATCATCCTCATCCTCATCATCATCATCATCATCATCATCATCATCATCATCATCATCAGAATAGCATGATATCTTAGACAAAAGCCATGCAACGATGAGTGCAAACCTCCTCCATCCCTTCAACTTTTCACATCAAATCTTCATCCTGTGAAACCAGGCGTCCAGGCTGCCCAGCCAGCAGATGTCCCAACTGTCCCAGCTGTCCCAGCTATCGCCTTGAGCGCATGGATGTGCTTATCCTCCGCGATTTCGCGCTCCAGCACCGCAATGCGTTCGTCCTTGGCCTCGTTCTCAAGCTCACGCAGGCGCTTCAGGATCTCCAACTCCTGGCCGGGGTCGCTGTCGTGAAACACATAGGGATGTAACTCTCAGTCGTCAGTTTGGGGATCCAACAGGCCAATCATCCAGTTTATTAACTCGGCACCCGCGATCATCTCGCTACATTTTTGGGGCCCTTCCAGGTGGGGTATCCAGTTTATTAACCATTTATAGTAATAAACTGACCATTTTGGGGGTTCCTTATGGCTCGGTTGAAGCCACCATCTCAACCACTAAACCAAAGGATGATGCTTTACCGTCCATCAAACCATTCTAGCAGTACCAGTCATGAACTTCCCATATGGATGGTTACCATTGGTTAAATGTTAACATCCCACCATCTCAAACAAAAGTAGTTGATTCATTTGTGGGATGTGAACAGCCAGGGGTATCCACCCACAGCCGTGCCATCGACCAAGTGAAGAACTGACTATGAAGTAATTGCTCTAACTAGTACCAAGCAAGCCACCCGAAATGTGGATCCGGGAAGGAGGGTAACACAAACCCATCCCAAAGCAAACAGCAATCCGACCAGGGCAATAGTTGCTATTTTCGATTGGAACTGTCCACAGCTTTTGGGTTAGTTTCTGTGGAAACCAACCTGGGGACACCCGCCAAAGCAGGGCTCCACATCCCTGGGCATAGGGGGTGTAGAACCCATGTTCCAAGTACAATGAACAGCCAGAGTCAATAGAACGTACCAACAATCAAATATCAGAAACCGTTTCAACCACGCTAGTTCACCACAACAACTGTCGTAAAAAAATACGCATGTTTGTTGATTCCACTGGGTGGCTGCTTTTTGACGCAACCAACCTAACGATGAAAGCGTCCGGACAGTGCGCATTGATTGTTGATGAGCAGCTAGTCATCATGTCACCCGGGGTTCTGCGGATTCGCACGGTGCTAGGGACATGTGAGGCATGTACGTTTCTAGACATAGATGCATGCATATACTGTCCGTCCAGCTCCTATGTGTGTATGTCTGCATATGTCATACATGTAACCAAATACAAACATATATACATACATGTACATATACACATTTGTATCTATATGCATACTTGTATATATGTACATGCAACCGATATATACATATATAGGCGCAAATATGCATACTGTAAATATATATATATGTGCATAAATACCCGTCGCAGGGCATGTATGTGCATACAGAGTGTATGTATATATATATGTATATGGGTATGTGTATTGATACATAAACATATGTAAAAGTATGCGATAACGTACAGATGTAAATGCATATGCACAGATATGGCAGTGCGTCAAAACCCTGTACCCCTGGTTCCCCTATCATTAACCATTGTTTTCCCTATTATTGTTGGTCATTACCCCCAATTAGTTGGTTGGTTAACTGCTTGACCCATAGCCATCTAGTTGCTATATCCACTACTATTGTTGCTTAGTATCCCCTATTATTAACCATTAACCAGCTAGAAATCACCATTGGTTGGTTGGTATTGACCCATAGTCATAAATATTTTAGATGCATAGCTCTCATGTCATCCGTTCTTCAGCATCCTTGACGCCATCCCTCAGCACTGTCCTGTGCTCGTTGGAGCCGCAGACGCTCAGTGAGGGCAGCGAACCTCAGGGTCAGCAGAGGTAAAAATGAAACCTGTAAATAAAACCATGAAAGTAAAGATTATCATGGATTATGATAGAATAAATCAATATGTCAAATCAAGTGCTTTTTTGAATTCAATAAACTGAATGGAAAATAATGGGTTTTCATGCTTGTTGTTATATTTGATTATTGACCGCTTACATCTAGCATCCACATCCTGACCATCATTCACCACTTTGAGCCATTGTTGAACAATGACATTTCTTTGAATTGCGGCTTTCAATGATCATCAAGAGTATTCACCATCGCGAAGTGTGATCAAACGGATGATGGTTCTTGATTGCCAACGGATTCTGCGTTACCGACTAGCAGCTGGTGAATGGCGGAGCAAAGTTGTAATGACCAAAAAATGGGTGATATTGATAGCCAACAGTTGTGACGTATAGGATCCAATTGGTGACATTTGGCCAACAATATGCGCCCTCTGGTGATACATAGCCAATATGGCTGTATCCATAAATGGTATCGGGCAGCCTTCATGGGACCCTCCAATGAATCGATACGTATCAGCAAGGGTCATGAAGTATTGGAAATCATGGTAATCCCTTGAAGTATTGGGTCTAAAGCAAGGGTCATGGGTAATCATACATGTTTTGGATAGAGTAATTGGCTTCTATAATCCCCAACGCTATTGGACCATGGAATTCTCAGAAATTCAGTCAAAAGCATCAAAACCACTAGCCATCACTAGCCATCACTAGCCATCACTAGCCATCACTAGCCATCACTAGCCACCCTTCAGATCCAACCTCCAAGCAGTGCTCCCCACCATCGTTGACCCCGCCCTGGTGGTGCCAAACCCCACCCCAGCCGACAAGGCACTGCCGGGCGCTGGCGGCCACTAGCTCGCGGCGCATGAGATCGCCCTCCAGCTGTTCGCGAAGAACCTCCATCCTGAAACGAAGCCCAACCGTGGGTCATCAGGAGGGGATGACCAACGATGGGGGATATAAGGGTTGGTGATGATGATGATGATGATGATGATGATGATGATGATGATGATGATGATGATGATGATGCTGATGATGATGATGATGATGATTATGATGATGATGATGATGATGATGATGATGATGATGACGATGATGGTGATGATGGTGATGATGGTGATGATGATGATGGTGATGATGGTGATGATGGTGATGATGATGATGATGATGATGATGGTGATGATGGTGATGATGGTGATGATGGTGATGATGATGATGATGATGATGATGACGATGGTGATAATGGTGATGATGGTGATCATGATGGTGCTTATGATGATGATGATGATAATGATGATGATGATAATGATGTT
Source organism: Symbiodinium kawagutii (assembly GCA_009767595.1). Classification (NCBI taxonomy): domain Eukaryota; class Dinophyceae; order Suessiales; family Symbiodiniaceae; genus Symbiodinium; species Symbiodinium kawagutii. Next base: position 160,367 of record VSDK01009365.1, on the reverse strand, counting down.
GATGATGTTGATGATGATGATGGTGATGATGGTGATGATGGTGATGATGGTGATGATGATGATGGTGATGATGGGGATGATGGTGATGATGGTGGTGATGATGATGATGGTGATGATGGTGAAAATGGTGATGATGGTGATGATGATGATGGTGATGATGGTGATGATGGTGATGTTGTTGATGATGGTGATGATGATGAAGGTGATGATGATGATGATGATGGTGATGATGGTGATGATGATGATGACGATGGTGATGATGGTGATGATGGTGATCATGATGGTGATTATGATGATGATGATGATGATAATGATGATGATGTTGATGATGTTGATGACGATGATGGTGATGATGGTGATGATGATGATGATGATGACGATGATGACGATGATGATGATGGTGATGATGATGATGATGGTGATGGTGGTGATGATGATGATGGTGATGATGATGATGGTGATGATGACGACGATGATGATGATGGTGATGATGATGATGATGGTGATGATGATGATGATGTTGATGATGATGATGAAGGTGATGATGATGATGATGATGATGACGATGATGACGATGATGATGGTGGTGATGATGATGATGATGGTGATGACGACGACGACGATGATGATGATGATGGTGATGATGGTGATGATGGTGATGATGATGATGATGATGATGTTGATGATGATGATGATGACGATGATGACGATGATGACGATGATGATGATGGTGATGATGGTGATGATGGTGATGTTGTTGATGATGGTGATGATGATGAAGGTGATGATGATGATGATGATGATGACGATGATGACGATGATGACGATGATGATGGTGATGATGGTGATGATGGTGATGATGGTGATGATGGTGATGATGGTGATGATGATGATGATGATGCTGATGAAGGTGATGAAGGTGATGAATCATGCACCATAAGGGGGTAATAACATAACCAACAATGGGAGATAGTCATAGGGGATAATTAATCATCAACCCATAGGGGATAATAGGGGACAATAACCAACAATGGGGTATCTCATGGTTGATGATAATGATGAGGGTGATGATCATGAAGTCGATGTAAAAATCCAATGGTGGCAAATCATCGAGAAATAAATGGCAGTGGAAAGAGCGGCAATGCCGCCGGTCGGTGAGAGTGGTTGACGAGGAGGATGAAAGGGGGAGACGCACAGCCCCAAGACAACGAGGCAACAGGAAATCGAGCCAAACGCGCCCAGTAGCAAAGGCATGCTGCAAACTCAAGAAACATGGCATAAAGATAGTCATGACATGATTATCCCACAAAATACAGGTGACTATGGATTGCAATGGATGATAACGCTCAACATTGTAAGCAGTCGTCAAAACTGGTAACATGATTGATGATTCAATCAGCCAAGGATACATCACCAGATTTTAACGAGCTACAGTATGTATTACCAGGTAGATCTGTACACCTGGTAAATCTATAAAACACATGCGCATTTTGCACTAGCCTGATATACTGTAGCTCATTTGGAGCCATTGGGTCATGATCAGCCATGAATGCTGGCTTCCTATCAGCCATGTTGCTTCAGTGCTGAGACAGAACTCTTGGCAGGCTTTTCTGGCTGTGTTTGCTGTAGAAATGTTAGCAAACTTGTTACTACCTGACCTACTACATGGTCCGGATCAGTTGAACCAGTCAAGCCTTGGTGCCAAAAATATCAGCCTTCACAAGAAAAGCTGGTCCAGAAGGCCAATTTTTTGTAGAAGGCTGGAACTTGGCATCTACCAAGGCTGGAATGACTTTAGATTGGTTGATGAGTTTAAAGTCTCGCTTCTGAGATGACTTTAGATTGGTTGACATGGATTATTGGGGCATGGCTCAATACCAAATACACGACAAATTGTAAATGGACATCCCGAGAAATGCGCATGTTTCTGCTGTTCAAGACCTGCCGTATGGACATATTATGTGCAATCCCTTCCGTTGGCTCTTACAAAACACGCCCGTTGTTGGAGATCAAATGTCAACCCTCATCAATCGTCCTCATGAACCATATCAGGGTTCCTTGAAATAGGGAACTCCCAAAAAATGGATGGTGTGTTACTAAAAATGGATGGTGTGTTACTAAAAATGGATGGTGTGTTACTAAATGATAAATGACGACTTGGATAGTTGGAGGGTTCTCTGTTTTGAAAAAGCACCATATTATCAACTGCAGTTGAGCGTTTGGCCCATTGCTTTGGGATGCTAACCAAGGATGGTTGAAGTTGCCCGAAGGGGGATGGGAGATCATTCTCCAACAAACCATCAATCGTTCCTGACACTGTGAGCCAGTATCAACCATCAATTAACGATTTTGATGGTAAACCACCATTGTTGCCCATACAACCATAATAAACCATGATAGCTGTATCACCCACCAACCATCCCCCAGCCATAATTATCAAGCATCATCAACCACGATCCGTCAATATCAACCAGTTTAATCATTATGAACAATCCTAAGCCCTATGAACCATTCTTAACAATGTGAACCGTTTCAATCATTATGAACCATCATGATCATTAGCCTTTATCCGCCGACCCCTGCCTACGCCAAGGCAGGGGCGGCGCCTGGGACCGCCGGAGGCGTGGAACATTACAGTGCCTTGCCCTAGCCTCCAATTCATTATTTGTGTTTTGTGGCCGACTGCAACTATGTCCGGTGGCCCGCAGCAACCACCTCCAAAGCCAAGCGTCAAAGTATGACTTCCGGGTTTCCAACCATGTTCTGCAATCCTGCACATGGCAATCTAACCCACACCCATCTGTTTTAACGGCGTTCGAGCCCACCGTTTGCCCGGCCGCCACAATTTCCGCAGGCCTCCCACATATTCTGCAGCCCTGCACATGGCAGCCATCTGCCTGCTTTTGACGGCGTTCCAGCCTACCGTTTGCCCGGCCGCAAACCATCCCGCAGGCCTCCCACATCTTCTGCAGTCCTGCACATGGCAACCTAAGCCACAGCCATCTGCTTTTAACGGCGTTCGAGCCTGCCGTTTGCCGGGCCGCAAACCCATCCACAGGCCTCCCACATATTCTGCAGTCCTGCACATGGCAACCTAAGCCACAGCCATCTGCTTTTAACGGCGTTCGAGCCTGCCGTTTGCCGGGCCGCAAACCCATCCACAGGCCTCCCACATATTCTGCAGTCCTGCACATGGCAACCTAAGCCACAGCCATCTGCTTTTAACGGCGTTCGAGCCTGCCGTTTGCCGGGCCGCAAACCCATCCACAGGCCTCCCACATATTCTGCAGTCCTGCACATGGCAACCTAAGCCACAGCCATCTGCTTTTAACGGCGTTCGAGCCTGCCGTTTGCCGGGCCGCAAACGCTTCCACAGGCCTCCCACATCTTCTGCAGCCCTGCACAGGGCAACCTAAGCCACAGCCATCTGCTTTTTAACGGCGTTCGAGCCCGCCGTTTGCCCGGCCGCAAACCCTTCCACAGGGGAAACGCTTCCACAGGCCTCCCACATCTTCTGCAGCCCTGCACATGGCAACCCTTCCGCAGGCCCCCCACATCTTCAGCAGTCCTGCGCATGGCCTAAGCCACAGCCATCTGCTCCTAACGGCGTTCGAGCCTGTGGCCCTGCACATGGCAACCTAAGCCATCTGCTTTTAACGGCGTTCGAGCCTGCCGTTTGCCGGGCCGCAAACCCTTCCACAGGCCTCCCACATCCTCTGCGGCCCTGCACATGGCAACCTAAGCCGCAGCCATCTGCTTTTAACGGCGTTCACATGGCAACCTAAAGCACGGGATCTGCTTTTAACGGCGTTCGAGCCTGCCGTTTGCCGGGCCGCAAACCCTTCCACAGGCCTCCCACATCTTCGGCAGCCCTGCACATGGTAACCCTTCCGCAGGCCTCTCACATCTTCTGCAGTCCTGCACATGGCAACCTAAGCCACAGCCATCTGCTTTTAGCGGCGTTCAACCCTGCCGAGGACTCCCACATCTTCTGCAGCCCTGCACATGGCAACCTAAGCTACAGCCATCTGCCTTTAACGGCGTTCACATGGCAACCTCAGCGACGGCCATCTGTTTTTAAGGGCGTTCGAGCCTGCCGTTTGCCGGGCCGCAAACGCTTCCACAGGCCTCCCACATCTTCTGCAGGCCTGCAC
>VSDK01009365.1:143885-155829 GCA_009767595.1 Symbiodinium kawagutii | reverse complement strand
CTGAACCGCCAGGTGGTCGTGGTAGATGTGCAGCCGCGCTTCTGAAGACTTCTTTTTTCTCTAGATGGTGCTTTAACAATATGAACATCGTGCATTCAAGGTTAATGCTGGGGACCCCCATGTGACCCAGCTTATGCACATTTAATAGTAGTAAACCAGCCATTCCAGTTGGTCTATCCCTTCTTATTGGTGCTCAGTCATCCCCGTTGTCTCTCAAGATCTGTCAGTGCTTCTTTCGACGTACCTCCGTCCCCCCACTCACAGGGGGGTCGGCGGCACCTGGGCGTTAGCCCATTCTATAAACCATCATTAATCATCATGGACCAGTATTAACCATTACATTAACCATTCATTAATCATTATTAATCATGATTACTATTTCAATCATCAGTTGGTTTAATCATGATTAACCATTATATTAACCATTATCATCACCAATCCGAAGCCCGCAAAAACCCTCAACCAACCGCTGCGGCTCGTCTCACACTTGGCCGCCGTGAAACGCGCCCCCCCCCCCGGACCCGACTTTCGGGGTGAACCGGGCACCTGAGTTGATCCATGAAATTCATCAAGGGCACCTGGCTGCGGCAAGATCTGAAGATCGATGGTTAAGAATGGTTACTGGTTAATGATGGATCATGATTGATAATGGTTGATGATGATTGATAATAGTGGTATCTGAAGATCATCATCATGATTGATAGCGGTTGATGATGGTTCATAATAATGATAAATGAATCGTTTCATATGAAGGATGAATATTTCATGGGAATGAGGATGATTCTAGCGTATATCCTCATTATTTATGGATACAATCCTTATTCTGCAGCATGACGCACGATGGATGATCACACCAGTGATGAACGGCTGATAGTTATAGTTGTAGCATTATCCCCAGTGATGTCCAGTTGTTATCGCACAACTGTAAACAAACCATGATGATACACAAGTTTTGGTTGCCTTTGATGGTATAAAACATTGCTGTTTGGGGCGGATTTGGAAGGGTGACCCTGTTTCTTCATGTCTTCGGAAGCGCTGGTTCAAACGTGTCTCATGAACCCCAAAAACTGGTTTTGCATGGTTTTGCCGTGTTTCTGGGACTGTAGCGTAAATCTATGAATCTAGCCAAGACGAAAACAAGTGAACAGTGTCAAAAAACCTTTGTCTGTCTCTTTGCTGCAAACTTCAACAATTGTGACTCAACTAAACTCAACTAATCTGCCAATGTCGCATGTGTATGAGCATGACTTTCCTTTTGGTCTTCCCAAAATGGACTCATCTGTGGATACACTCATGTATATTACACGGGGAATGACCTCCTCACTATGGTCATTCCCCGCGACTCATCTATGGATGTTGATAGGTAAAACAACTACTGATGACTTCGCTTCCTCCACCATGGCGACCCAGGCACCATTTGTTTGGAGCTCCAGGTCAACTGCTGGTTTACTGCAGCCAAGGAAGCCTGGCAACGAGGTGACTCTCAAGGCGGTGATTGGCTGAATGTCCATAATACTTGCTGTACCCCCAGGTCAGTGGCAGTTTCCCTATGATGATCAGCCATTGATGGGCATCACTGACCATTGAAATGGCTGATCATCATAGGGAAACTTATGGTAATGGGGTACTACATTGAACAGATATTGTTCAGTTTATTGTCAACTTATAGCTAAACCGAACACAACTTTGAGTTCCCCAAACTGCTGAGAAACAGCCATGTGGCAACATGCTCAGTGGAGTCATGGCTTCCTGTTTCCGGACTATCCTCCTGATCTCCCGAGCGTTGACCACCAGCGAACTTCCGTACGTGAGGAGAACTCCATTGATGGCTGGTTTACCTATTGAAACTGGTGAATTTGAGCCTCCAGGCTGATTTCCTAGAGAGTAACTAGATAACCTTCGAATGATCAAGTAAATACATATAGATAAATAACTTGGTGAAGGCCTACAATGCTTACAACATGGCATTAGGGGCTATTTCCAATAAATAACCTTCAAATGATCACTCACCTTTTTTGCCCCAAAAAAGTGCTGCAGAGGTGCGGTACATTGCTGAATTTTAAGCCTAGGCCACCACTGCTGATTTCGCCGCTGAAAACACCTTATGGGAGCAACCGTTGGTACCCGGATATCACCATCGGCACAGTGCAGCACTGTCCTGCGCGGTTCAACAAGCACAAAAGAGGGACACGATCCCAGGTAAGTGATGTTCCAACAAAAAAAATGATGGATTTGTTTGTCGATTTCTTTTTGTTAAGTGATGTTGATTCTTTTTTGTATCAATCCCAAGCATTTCAATCCCAGGAATGTACAACTGGTGGTTTACAAATTTTCCAATCAAAAAATGTTTGAAATTTGAAACCACCAGTCGTATATTCCACTATTACCACCGCTGCTTCGTTAAACCACTCTTATTGCCCCTGCCATCGCTATTGAATATAATCAGCTCCAAAAACTAATCAAAAGTTGATGCCCAAACATCTCATCATACCCTTGTCCCCCATACTTAGATCGTGGTTATATCTCTCATGGTTATATCTCATGGCTCCCCAGGGTGGGGCTCCCAAGGGTGGTTCCTGGCTCGGTTCCTCGGCCCGGGGTTCGCCTGCGTGGTGTCCAAGTGCTTTTCCAGTCGCAAGGTACTGCGGAGAGGCTGCCAGAGTTCCCAGACCCACAGCAGATACTCCAAGCGCTCGAAGGGACGTTGCCCTGAGCCACCAGCCGGTTGGTCACCGGATGAAAGGGTCCCGGGGAACCACGGATTGCGCCAGGGATCTGATTTCTGTTTGGTTCAGCCGCGAAATCCATGAATTGCCTCACAGTTTTTTATGGATCCACGGATTTCGATGGGGATCTTCCATTCAGCATGAAACCAATGGAAAAACCTGATCATGAATGAAGTGTTTCCCTTGTGTTTCCATGGATCTCTTAGTGTTTCCACTGCTTTCACCAACACTGTTTCGGTTTTCAGCTACCAGCTGATCATTTGGAGAAAAACAAGCCACATCATGCACCCAGCATATGAATCAACTACAGAAGGGGGTTGTCAACGTTAAGAAAAAACTATTGGGAGGCTTGGGAGCATGGTTGATACTGACGCTGGACGATTACAGCTGTGAATAGCACCAATATCTAGCACCTTTGGCTCGCAATGACATGTGCAGCCCATCAATCCACGAAAACTGCCCTCAAAAATGACCGTCCCTAACAGATCACTACTCCAACTGAGAGGCCACAGGTAACCAACACTCACATGAGCCTAGCGACTCTTTTGGCACTGCCACTGCAGCACCCGAACAACCGACAGGCTTGCAAGAAACCAACAGGCTTGCAAGAATCAGACAAGTGGCAAGAATGGTCTAGGCCTTCAAACATCATTTAAAACAAATAGGATGATCATGCATGATCCATTCAAACCAATCGTTTCAACATTCTTTTTGCCCAAAAATGCTGTCGGGCCCCACTCCCTGGTGTTGTAAAAACAACCATTAATGATTCAAAGCTCATTGAATCTTGAATGACTGCAATAATGGTACCATCAATTCGTGGTCATTGCAAATCCAATCGCTAAGTCCATTTGTGGTCATTGACCGCTGATAATAGTTGCCTTCATGTCAAAGAATGCATCACCCATGAAAAGCTGTTCTTTCCCCTCGGTTTGATCAACCGGTGGCCATTTGCACATCCTGGCGAAATCACCGTTGATGGCATCATCCCCGAATGATGGCACCCTCTGGTCCTATTGCCAAGGTTGTTGCGCTATAGAAACTAAATGGCTGCTTTCCCTCCATGCTGACGCTCAACTCTGCAGCCAAATAGCTGTAAAGCAAGCGCTTGGCCAGGGCAACCCGGTCGATTTTCAGCCGGTTCCTGGTTGCGCAGGCGGTGAATTGTGGTGGTCAACTGCTACCCCAACTAGTCCGGAATCATCACGGTGGTAATGATGGGTTGACTTCAGTGGTAAACGGCAGATCAATTTGAAAAGATCATCTACCCCCAAGTTTACCTGCTCGAAAGCTGCTTTCTCCCACGTGAGTTGGTTGGTTAACTTGACATAGCTCGCCATGTGAAGCAACTGACTGTGGTGCAAAGTTTCACTTGCTATTTGAAGCTGATTGTTTTGAGGGAAAATGATTACCATGTGAATTACTAACCAAGTGAAACCTTGAAAGTAACCATGGGAATTACTGTAGTAACCATGGGTAACCATTCACTTGGTATTCTATACTTACGGCCAGGATTTGAGGTTCGCCCGCGCTTCACAAGACGTGAAGCTCCGAGGAGCAGAAAACATGGTAATTTACAGTGTTCTGCGCTTGTTGCGATTAGACTCTTTCATGTCTCTTCCGTCCTGGGTTAGGCAACCCAGGACGAAAACCACCACCCCTCTCGCAAAACGAGGCTGCCGAACTTTTTGCGTTTCTCATTTTTCGCTAAGTGTTTGCCATGTCTGGCAGAATTGAAGAATGACTATGCACGCATTGTTCCATGGGGCTAGCAATTTTTCATCATAGACCACATAAGCTCTTATTGTTCTATTAGCCATCAACCCTATCTAGCCATCAACCCTATCATCTCTCACCCGCACCGCCCATACTTCTTGACAAGTGACTATGCATCCATTGTTCCATGGGGCTAGCAATTTTTCATCATAGACCACAAAAGCTCTTATTGTTCTATTAGCCATCAAACCTAGCATCTCTCACCTGGAACGACCATACTTCTTGATAAGTGACTATGCATGCATTGTTCCATGGGGCTGGCAATTTTTGATCATAGACCACATAAGCTCTTATTGTTCTATGAGCCATTAACCTTATCGTCACGCCCCTAGCCTCCAAACCTGCAATAACCCCCACCAACGGTTTGCACTCCTGAGTGTGAAAATCCACATCAAACATCAATGGTTTGCTGGTTGTTGATGGGATGGGCCAGGCCCTGAGGTTCGCCCGGTGGGCGAACCTCAGCGCCTGGCCCTATACTTACCATGGGAATTATATACTACAGTAACTATTGACCTTTTCCTAACCATGGGTAACCATGGCACTTCCCCCCAGACTCCCCCAGATGTGACCGTTAGCCACCAGGATGCCAGCGATGGTCGCCCCTTGGGCTTCAGCTGAAGGTTTGCTGGCAGTTCTTACCTAAAATCAGGGCCTTTGACTCAGCTGCCAAGTTGTGATCAAAACTTTGATGGCGTGGCAGCTCAAAATCTCATAATATAGCCAATTATGATAACAGCCAAGCTATTATCAACAGCTTAATCTTTTGATTGTTAGGTTTTATAGCTCCGCTTTTATCATAATCGATCACATTGCGTGGCTAGATAATAAACCATTCCTAACCACCCAAGCATCCTGAATCCAGTCTATAACAAAACATTATGAACTCACCAAATTACTAGCCTGGTTGGTGGTTGAGCCACCCCTATGAAAAATATGCTTGTCAACCAACCATTTGTTAATCATTACGAGGGAAAATAAGAAATGTCAATCAAACCACCAGCCAGAACCTCATTAGCGCGCGTAATCGTGACTTCGCCTCTCCCCCAGCATCACTCTCTTGTTCCCAGCATCCGTTCGCCGGTCAAACGCTTCACGGAGTCGTTGCACCGTAGATTCTCGTTGAGCAGGAAGCGAACCTCCGTCGCGTCGGAAGGGGGAAACCTCTCCCACGACAATCCGGTGGCATGGTAATGAGAGATCCAGGTGTTGATCAACCCTCTGGTGGGGCCTTGAACTATGAGGTGGGCCCCGCACCACTTATAAGTTGGGTTACAACCCCTATAACTGGGTCTCGGGGACCCCAGAGTTATGGTTGGTTTATTGCCAAAAATGGTTGGATATGGTGGAAAATCACAAGCTATTTGGCTTTGTGCATAGCCGTGGTGTAGTGAGTTTCCCTATTAGTGATGATGGGGATGATAGGGGGTACGTACGGTACCACTATGCCTATGGACAACCCCATTTATAGTCAAATTCATGGTTTACCTGTATCTGCCGTTCACCATTCTCCACGAGTACGGTTGTCAACTATGATAAATCCAACAGTGCATGAGCAACAGCCACGTGAGGGTAGGATGATTTGTCATCCTTGGAACCTTGAACCAATCACTATCCAACGATTATCATGAGAATACCTATGAATCACTACAGCCAGCGGTGATTCTTGATATTTTTGTAGATTGATTGTTACTGTCCACTATGATCGGGCACTACTACGCAACCGTACCAATTGCTACAGAGGCGTTGTTTGCTATAGAATTTGAGGCTGCTTCTTTCCTTAGGCGGGGTTTGTACACAAGTATTGTCATTGCAAGTGATCCCGAAACTGTACCTGGAAGAAATAATCCGAGCGGAAAGAAGCAATAACCACAGCCTGGGTGATACTTGATATAAACCCGGCCTGGGTGATTGTTGATATGGCAAATACCCAAGAATCAGCCAACAAGAAGGATTCATTTTGCTCGCAGGTCACAGGGTAAAGTACAACCCGCAATCGGAGGGATAGATAATGGAAAGTGGGTCCGAGCTGTGCTATCGACCCTCTCACCACCAAGCATTCAACCTGATCCACAGCACATCGCTCGCTTCTGCAAGACTGAGATAAATATATGTATATATATATATATACACCTGTCTTCTGTAAAAGGCCCCTGGAATGTGGCACCGCCCACTAAGCAATGTTAGTGCATAAGTTGGTTTCTCTCCCAGCTGACAGTTGCTGACTGCAACACTTGGCAAGTTGCATCATAATTACTGACCCTACTTGCTAATTTGGATTCGATAAATCGCCAACTTTGCGATTAAGTAGCGATTCTGGCACATGGTACTACAGTACCACAATAGTTTTGCTGAGTGTTGATTACTATCAAATATATCATACCATAAATACCTTATTTACAGTATGATAATCATCAATAACCATAACCATATCATGTAGTAACAACCCAACGATAGCTTTCCCCAGTTCCTGGCTGTTGATTTCTCTCCCTTCGCAATCACTACGCAAACTAACAGGGAGGTAGAAAAAATCCACTATTTTCCACGGTTTTACCACTAACAAGTATGATTTTCATGGATTTTCAGCTGCCAAAAGTGTGATTTTCATGGACTTTCAGCTGCCAAAAGTGTGATTTTCATGGATTTTCAGCTGCCAAAAGTGTGATTTTCATGCCACCGGCCGCGTCTTGTCTTCTTTGGCGCCTCGTTGCGCAAGGCAAACTCCACACTGTCACGCATCTCCTGAGGCCATCCCGCTGGGAGGAACCCCGTGTTGCGAGTGGTGAATCAGCCGACAAAAACCAACCAAAACGGTCGTTAATGATGGCTAATGACGGTGAATAGTGACGATTAATAGTGGTTAAGGAGAGCCAATGATGGTAGAATTGATGATCTTGGCTTTCTTAATTGATGCTGAGGAAGGATTCACAAGGTCTTCAGAAGGATTGGTACTGCTTAACGGCTGCACATTCAGGGACTACCTATAAAATTGCAAAATATGGGAACTAATTCAAATGTAATCAAAAATACTAGGGATGATACACTAAAAATGTCTAAAAATAATCTCAGTGTAAGCATCAAGTACAAATGTTGTGAGTGAACCGGTCATCACTAGAAATCGACCCGAGTGAGATTCATGGGGTACTAGGGGTTGGATGGGTCGCCTAGTTGCCATGTAATTGATTAAAATGATGTTTCCTGGAAACGTCTCTTATGACCATGTTCGGTGCTGATTTTGCATTTCACCTGATCTCGTTCTTTGGCACATTTTGGGGCTACGACCTCACTGAAATTCATGAAGTGTGGATGATCGCTCGCCGCGCATGTACGGGTTTTGTATTTCATGGTATTGTATCTGCAACAAACTTCCAAGGTAATGTGTTTGTATACAGACATGTCAATTCAAACACCCTGATCATACGGCAACTATTGCCAACTTCAAGGTCAATTTGCGACAGAGAGATCACTGGCGGCGTCGCGCGTGGAGGCTCTCCGCGTCACCCACGGGGCTCCTCCTGTTCTCGTCGAATTCTCTCTTCTTTCTCTTGCTGCAGGATGTAAATGAATCCCTGGCAACAAGCCATGCGGCAAGTCGCTGCACCAACTCCTCTAGACTTGACAAAGGGCTGCCCTCGACTATGAGGGGTGCATTCAGGAGGCATCATCAACTGAAACGACCAAAATTAAAGATGTCCACACCACCAATCCCGACTTGTTCTTCGGCAGAAAGACCTTGTTTCAACTAGGAACTTTGCCAAAGTTACACAAAAAGATATGCATGTTTTCCAGAATTGTGTACCCCCAAAACCACCCGACAATTGAGGGGAACCTAATTGATTTGGTACTAGACCCCAATGTTTAGCGTCCATGATACCAGGATAAAGCTCTACTATCAGGTGTCACAAATCAGTCTCTGCCAAGTCCCGTGTCAAACAAACTTGGGAAACCACCAAACTCCAAAGAGCCAGGGCCCCCCATCTCACATGATAACTATTGCTGATTCGCGGATCCTGATGATGATGATGATGATGATGATGATGATGATGATGATGATGATGACGATGACGATGACGATGACGATGACGATGACGATGACGATGACGATGATGATGATGATGATGATGATGATGATGATGATGATGATGATGATGATGATGATGATGATGATGATGATGATGACGATGACGATGAGGATGAGGATGATGATGAGGATGATGATGATGATGATGATGATGATGATGATGATGATGATGATGATGATGACGACGACGACGATGATGATGACGACGATGATGGCGACTATGACCAGGACGGCCATGATGATGGGGATGACAATGTCAGCTGTCACCCAGGATCATCGCCAAGAATGGATGCTCAAAGCACAAATGTGCCTAACCAACACTTGCCATAGCGCATGATGATAGCTTTGTCGCCAACAACCATCGCTGAACCAGCCCGTAGTTGTGGTCACCATTCAGCTGGGTTTCTTCACACAGCCATAAACCGGCAGCTCAACCACCAGCCAGGCCAGCCCGTGGCTATTCACCAGCCACTTAGCTCACCACAGAGCCTGAAAGGCATAGAAGAGATTCTCTTTCTTATTCTGAGCAAAGAGACGATCCCTCAGACCTGTTCAGTGAGACAAGCTGGAGGGGGCCAGTACTTCTTCATGATTGAGCTAGTCATGGGAGAATCACTGCTTTTTCCACAGTCCTACCGGAGAAATAAAGCTTGTCAGTCATGTTGCTTGAGGCTCTTTATTAGTTCAATTGGAGTGGCTCATTGATCAATTCACAAGCAAAGACTGTCTCAAACTGACAGTCGTATTTGAATTGTATGGCAAGGGCTGAACAACGTTGGAGGTCTGACAGATAAAATATGGCGTTGAAATCCCGAAGTCTCCTGAAAACTCGTGCGGAAGCAAGAGGTTCACCATGCACTCTGTCAAACTAACAGGGCTGCGCGGGAAATCCCAGCCATTTATAGCTGGTTTTCACGTCCGGATTAGTTTGCCAAGGGGTCATGTCATCGCGAATGAATTTCCATTGAACCGGCGGGATGATCTCCCACTGATAGCTACAGTTGCCAGTTGTGTCATTTTTTGCTCCGACGGTTTATCAATATGTGTCCTGCATAGTGAAACCAAGTTTTTCTTGGGTCATGGCTTGGGAAACAAGCCAATATAGTAATTGACCCAATCAAAAAGAATGATCACCCAGCTGATGATGGCTTAGTTCCTGGTCAAATACAAAGCTTTGGTCAGTGGTAGCAACAATCACCAGTCTGGTGGATAGTCTACAGCCTTTGGAGAATACCAGTCTAACTAGTCGAGAAACCATCAATAATCATAAGCTCTCTTCACTTTTTGATCTGATCACCAACAATGATATGCTCAGATGTTTTTTTCCACCAGAAAGATGAGGGATGAAGAATATGCTGAGCAAAATTCCTTCCTGTGGTGAGTCTTTAACAACGAACCCAAGTTCGCAAGTTACACTAATTATGATAATTCTGTCTGCAATGTATATATTATATATGTGTGTATATACATTGATAGATGGGTGCATATCCAAACATGTTGGTACCCCCAACCAGCCAAAACAAATCCAAATTCGGTACGGAAACTCTTACGTCTATGTGCGGATCTATTCATAGACCTGGTAGCGTCATCTGTAACACCAGCAGCAACCAAAAGACGGCTGGTATGTTTAATCGATCGCATCTGCTTGCTTGCCCGTGAAATGCAGGGTGCTTAGCAACCAACCCCCCGGCTGGTGCAACAAATCAAATGCATCACAGTCCATTGCGCTGGTGTGAAGCGACCCGAAGCAAAGGTTGCTATGTTAAGAACTTCAGATGGCAACCAAATGGTGGTTCAGAAGCCACTTTACTGGATATGTTCCAGCCGTTTTGTTGCTTGACCAGCAGAAAGTCAGGAAAATTCCGCCAACGAAAACTTGGAAATTGCCACCAGAACTGCAGATTCCGAGATAACCAACGGAAGCCGGGAGATTGAACAAACCCAATCTGGGTGTAAGGATATAGTAAATCCACAGACGTGCATGCACGTATGTATATTTATAAAAATCTATATATATATATATATAGGTTACCATCTCGTATTCTCGTATTGAAATGTCCACAGAACGACATCGTAATCTTTGGAATTATGCATAGCTCGTGTCCTGTCATCGAGTCCAACCGCACAGATACAACGGCAACGCACCACGGCGAACGAAAAATCGGAGCGTCATCGGGACCTGGCGGTTTCTCAAAATAGGGGTACCCCTAAATCATCCATTTATGGTCGTCATTTAGTAGTACCAAACCAACCATTTTGGGGGTCTTATATTTTGAGAAGCCACCACCTGGCCTTGTCGGGCTTTGTAGACCATCATCTTGGAGGCTCTGACATGACGCACCCAGAGGTCGTCCTGGGCTGGCGCTGATGAAAGTCGCCAGCGACTGGGGCAGCGCATGGATATGCAGAAATATGCATATGTATACGTAAAAATGTGTATGTACCAATTGATATGTGAATATGTATATGTATATCTGAATATATACATATATGTACATCTGAATATATACATATATTTATATATGCGTACGTTCCTCTGGATGGATGTTCATATTTATATATATATATACATGTATATAGGTAGATAGATATACTTGCAATATATAGATATAAATGTACATACAAACGTGTGCATGTGTGTGTGTGTGTACACAGGTCGCCTACACCTGGACAAACCTAGATGGTCTCGTTTGCTTTGCCTCCCTGGGGACGGCCCATGCTATGTGCGCCTCACTCATGGGTCGAGCCCTGTCAAGCCGGAATAGGATCTTGGTGTGTCATGGCATGACATCCAAAGCGCCTCAGCGAAAGGTCAACTTCTCACCCAAAAAGCTGTTTATAGCCTCAGTTGCATTTTGAGCAGATCTATCATCTATATCTATCTATCTTCCTATCTATTTATCTACCTATCTATCTATCTACCTATCTATCTACCTATCTACCTATCTATCTACCTAACTATCTATCTACCTATCTATTTACCTATCTATCTTTGTATTCACCTATCAATCTATTTATATCTACCTATTTATCTACCTACCTACCTATCTACCTACCTACCTATCTACCTATTTATCCATCCATCCATCCATCCATCCGTCCGTCCGTCCGTCCATCCATCCATCCATCCATCCATCCACCCACCCATCCATCCATCCATCCATCCATCTATTTGTATACGTTCTGTGATTCTTTTCTCAACTATGTTTATCAAGGAACCCTTAGTTGTGTTCCGATGATTGTCGAATCTTCCTGGTTCTGGTGGAATCTGTCGCCTATGTCTCTTTGTGAATCCACATCTGGTCAGTTGCATTCTCGCAACTACTGGTTGGTTGTGAACATTGCCGCATTCTTCCCTACA
>VSDK01009365.1:118178-143734 GCA_009767595.1 Symbiodinium kawagutii | reverse complement strand
CCCTACACGGTACCACCTGTCAGCCGAACCAGCCATGCCAACCGAGTCACGTAGTCCGCCTGCAACTCAGCTTCCCTTTCCAGCACCGCATTCAGCGTCCTGTTGAGATCCCCCGCGCCGCCCATGGATCGGAGGTCACGCCACGTGGGTATCACCAGCAACAAGATGGGTAGTGCCATGGCTTGATACAGGTTTTTTACACATCATTTTTTTTTACACATCCCAAAAAGTTGACCAATCAGATTTGCAACATCAGAACCAGGGGTTGTCCCTCAGCGGTGGTACACCCAACTGGATCGTATAATTACAGTGATCCGTATTCAACTGATTCGATGGGTGCCACAATTTCTGTACACACTTTTATTTGGCTATATAAAATATCACCAACAACAATGCAGGCAGCAAGGTTAAGCAAAATTATATCACCAGCGATGGTTCGTTGCAATCACCGCTACAGGTTGTCAGCCGCAAGGAGCAACAGCACACCGGTCTTGGGGCGTGGAAGGGTCATGAAGATTTCATGATGAGACATGGTATTAACAACCGCGAGTCTTACAATATATCTCTGGTGGCTTACCATCAAATACGCGGGGTTATCCATAAAGGATATATCCCCAAGGCTGTCTGGTTTCCCTATATACTAAACTGACCATAGCTGGTGATAGTTGAAGGTAGCACCGGATTGAACTTGACAGGCCCACGTGCCAAGAATGATTTGCCGCATCTGCTATCACGGAGCCTCTCAAGAGACTTAATGCAAAAGTATCGCCACATGTGGTTGAGTGGGCACCATATCTCACCAGCGGTACTGAGATGTAATGTATGTAGATAGATGGATATAACTACCTATAAATGTATAAATAGCCTCGTCCTAGGCCTTGGAACCGCGGAAACCGCAGTTACTATGGCGAGAACTCTCCAATCCATGACGAAATTTTGTCGCGGATTTATGTCACATCATCATCATCATCGTCATCATCATGCCTGTCATCCTCATCGTCATCATCATGATCATCACCATCATCAATGTCATCATCATCATCGTCGTCATCGTCATCATCCTGCTCCAGCAGTGGCCACCTCTGTTTTTGTCAGAGCAGCTGCAGGTCTCGTACCAGTTTGAGGACCTCACCCTGCTGTTTCCAGGGGTCCTTGGTTCCAATCCAGTGATGCCATTGGCTTTGAGCCACGCGTGCATCCACTGAAGCTTCACAGGAGGATTTGACACCTCGCAAGTTTAATTTTGGTGATTTCCACCAACCGTCGAGACTTTGCGTCCCGGCCACCGTAGCCTTTTTGTTCTTACCAACGGGCTGTCCTTTGAGATGTTTGTGGGTTGCCAGCACATAGAAGACGTGAGCAAGGAGAAGTCCCAGACGTAGCATCCACTTCATGCTGCAAGTGCACACGAACGTTAACACGTCCCCCCCACCCCCCCACCCCACCCCACCGTAGGTGACGTAGCATCCACTTCATGCTGCAAGTACACACGAACGTTAACATGTCCCCCTAACCCCCCCACCCCACCCCACCCCATACGTGACGTAGGAGACGACAGCAAGTGTAGGGGACTGGTAGTTGGAAGTTGAAGTGTGGTTCCAAGGGTTGGGACAAGCCTATAAATACACATTCTTTACAAATACATATGTAAGATATATAATATATATAACATTTCCAGACCCGTGTATATAGTATGTATGCGTGCATGTATGTAAGCACGAAAACTCATCAAGGAACAACAGAAGAACAATAATCCTGTCGCCGGATATCTCATTACATTGGCCGTGTCTGTGTCCCGCGGTTTTGTGAACATAACGATGTCGTGACGACTTCGTGAAGATCTGATCTGTAGGAAACCAAGCTGCGACGCTATTGGCCAGAAATTCGCTCCTACTGCCAGCTACCAAGCATATCCAAGCATCATAAATCATGATGTTTCTGGATGTTCGGTAGTACCCTGTGCGCATGAATTGGTGCGCCATGGCAGGTTCGCTTCTGCTTCACCTCCAACCGTCCATCAGCAAGCCGCAGGGCCACTGGATTCACAGCTGGCACCAAATAATACAACCGTAACTTCAAACCAATGAGGTAAATGATGTGGTGATGACAATAAATCACCTCAACAACAATGAAAAAATGTCTTTTTCGCAGGTGGACTGCCAGTGTCGGGCCTGGTTTGTTTGTCTAATCTTTGGATGGCTTCTTCCGCTTGCATCTTGCACTGCGACCAATTTCTCAGCCGATCCTGTTGCGCAGTTGGCCAAGATGGTTGTGGCTCGAAAGTCGAAAGGTGAATCATGATGAAAAATCACTGCCATGATTTGAGCGTTGATTGTGGTGGTCAACGAAAGGGCAATCGGCTAGGACAGGTCTTTCCCATCTGACATGATTGGCTCGGATTCTGACAGTTCAGCTTGTTCCCATGGGGTGTTGCATGACCTACGCACCCGATTTGGGTAGCAGAAACCATGCATAAAGCACTCTTCAAATGGCCCAACAGTGGGGTTGGCCTAAGAGGTGGTGATCGTGCCATGGGTAAATACATGTCACTGTCAGACCTTCGCAAGAAATCAGGAATGCTTGAAACACACATTAGTGCCCAGCTAGGAATCACCGAGGCAACAAATGATTGGTGTTCTTCAATGTGTACCTCAAGCTGTAGGAACGGTGCTTTCCATATCTTCAAGCACACGCTTTTGAAATGCTCAGCTGCGACCCAAATGCTCAGCACCCAAACTCATGCGCAGCTAAAGGTCGCCTCTGGTGAGCTAACGGTTCTGATCCAACAGATATTGGTCACAACACTCCAGGGCTGGTTGGTCGTGCTCGATGACAGTTGATGATCATTGATGTGTGGGCTGATTTTAAAGCTGATCACCTCAATTGTTGAGGTATTCTTTGAAATTGGTGACCGTAGGAAATTCCTCCTACTACTACTACTACTACTACTCCTCCTACTACTACGACGACGACCACCACCACCACCACCAGTACCAGTACCAGCACCAGCACCAGCACTTGCACACAACCACTACCACTACCACTACCACTACTTCTTCTGGAACAGCAACAGCAACAGCTGATTACTGGATGAAAGAGATTCCATTCCTCACTGGTTGTACTCTTGTAACTCAGGCGCTTCAGCCGTGATAAGCAAGCAAACAACCAAGCAACCAACCAACAAACAAACAAACAAACAAACCTACCAACAAACAAAACCAACCAACAAACTCACCAACCAACAAACAAACCAACCAACAAACCTACCAACAAACCAACCAACAAAACCTACCTAGCATCCATCCTCCCTACCTCCCTACCTCCATACCTAGCACTGCACCACCCAACCAAATCGCAGCCACGGCATCTCCTCACTCTCGTAGTTGGTTTCAATCAGTCGACCTCTGAGGTCATTCACCTCGCCAGCATGGCCACCGATGGATGTGCCGATGAACCATGGCCGTGACCCCATCATGGATTGATCAATGATCATAGTTAATTGATAATTAGTTTATATAGATAACCTAGATTTATCTATGATCATAGATCAACCAACTATGATCATGGATTTATTTATTCATAGTTGTTGTTTATCTATGATCGTAGATTCAAAGTCAATGTTTCCCCAATGCTTATCACATTCCTCAATGGATGTTGATTAAACCAGGAATGAAAATAATGATCAATCAGTGTTGATCACCATCAACCATCATTGGCCATCATGAACCAATGAATGATGGATTTTGCTTAACCAAGCGACCCAAGAATGACCATGTCGAATGACAGAAATTCGGCTAATGTTCAAAACACCGCTATGCAAGAGTTTGATTCCAGAGGGTAGTTTCTAGAAGTTGAGCCATTTCGTGGATTCGCCATTCATTGAACCTTGCTTACTGGGACTCCTGATGTTTCCTGGGAATAATGAAAAACAGTGCACCATGGTCTGGGTCCGTACATAAAGAAATCTCAACCAACCGTACCAATACAAGTCTAACACACTTACTAATAGGCATCAATGAAATGGTGGCTGATCTAGATTCCTGTATCTTGAATAGAATCAATATATCAGCTCCCAAAGATCAATAAACCAGCTGGTTATATACTTCTTGTGAGCGCAGGTTGATGACTCTTGGGTCAAACCCCTAGGGATGGTTACGAAGGTTAACGTTCATGGACAAAGCATCCCCAAATCAACTTGTGAAGAAGTTGCCAACGACATTTTGGGTGTACTATTGTGGACCCTCTCAGGTGGGAGTTTTTTAGCTTTCTTCATTGAAAACTTGACATCACTTACAGCATCTTAAAATGTAGTTTGTTACTGTGAGCCATTATCAGTACAATGAGCTATATCACTTTGAGTTAATATTTGACTTCACTATATTTTCACTATCGCTTATAGCATCTTTGCGCTCACAGTCATGACGACAGCCCATACTGTGAGACAACCATCCCCATCACCAGTGGTGGTCAGTGGTACCACTATTGGTGACTCAATCGTCTTTTCTGTCAACAGCGATCAACCACTAGCTGAACTACCAATTGTAGTCGAATCCTTCAGTCACTAGACCGCTCCTTGACCACCAGGTCCTCCAAAAGAAGATCCCAGACCACTCAAATGAAAAAAACAAATGAATAACATCTTCATCATGATCCACTCATCTCATGATCCACTGATCCACTGATCATCTCCTCGCAACTCGCCACTCCTGGCCGCCGCGACGTGGCGCGCGACGTGGCGCCGCAGCCGCGCCTCTTCGGTGAGTTGCGTGATCCGCTCGTTGGCCACGTCCAGCTTCGTTTGTAAGGCCGCCATGACCTGAACACCGGTGGTATTGTGGGTGGTACCAAGAAATCATAGCTGTTGATGGGGAAAGCACCGTGGCCGTGACTGGCTGCGAACTGGCCCCAGTTCGCCAGGTAACTGAAGGGAAGTGAGAGCTGGTGACTGCTTGACAACTGGTAGTGGTGCAAAGGTCCAAAACCAACTGGTTGCAACCACGATCGAAAAGGTGGTCACTGGTGAGGCTCGCTGATGCGGTTGCTTGCTGGAGCAATTGGTTGATGCTAGTTATTCACCTTTCATTGCCAGAATACCTGCTGTGATTATGGTAACTGATTCAGATATGACAATTCACCACATATAACTAGTTCCAGGTCATCACTGATTGGTCATCATATTTAACAATTGGTTGATACTGGCTTCTGGGTCGCTAGCCATGGTTCACAATGATGATGAACATCATGGTTGAGAATCAAACTTGCTGGTTGGAAACACATTGGTAATTGCTTGATGGCTGGCTCAGCACGATGACTAATAAGTGTCTGAGAACTGGTGAACCAGAGTCAGTAGAGGTTGAGAACTGGCCCATCCTAGTTCATAAAGAATGTTGAAGCATGTTGCCGCTATGATGAGAAGCTTCTAAACCCTAGCTGTTGAAACGCATCGTTCTCATTAATCTACGAATGCAATGAACACCAAGACTGGCAACTAGAGAATGCAAACCAAACCAAAAAAACATATCACTACTGCCAATGCTTAAAGGCCAACGGATCAGAGCAGCCTCTGCTCATAAACTATCAACCAGCTGGTGCACCAGTTGGTCCCATTCTTTGGATCCCAACCGCAGCCCACTTCTAGGTCACCTCCGCCCTTCAGCTGCAGGGCTGGCACCTTCTCTGGAGAACCGTCGCCACTTTCCAGAAGCAAATCCTCGTCGATGTCACCAGCAGTGCCCATGATCACCACACAGTCCTGCGACAGTCCAAAGGGTCTCCGAGTTCCAGCGACCAAAAATTCAAGCATTCAAGTGAAGAAAGCACCACTTGTAGTGGATTCAGAGCCATAGGCCATTCATGGAAAAGCCCACACACTTGATTTTTGGAAAGAGACGCCCATCAGTGTCCAAATCTGAAGGAACGCCCATGTATAGCGAAACAACTTCACACAACCTGCTAAGAACCACAGGAGAACCCGAAAATTGCTTCACCCACAACCCGAACCAATAAGGATAGAGTAAGAAGAAAAAGAAGAAGCCATGCGGAAGATCAAGAGGCAGTAACCAAACCCAGTAATGCCAAGATCATGAAAACAAACACACTTGACCTACTGAACACAACGGGACGGCATGCCAGTTGTGAGCCGATCCCTATGAAGCTCGGTCTGGCTGACCAGGCGAGATGTCACATCACTGCAGCTTCATTGCACAGGTTGCAGATGCCGTTCGCTCTACCCTGAATTATTCGTGTAGAAGCTGAAAACGAAAGTAGTGACTCAGTGATGACAGGATGTAGACGCTTTAAATCTCTTCATAGGGCTCTCACATCTCGACATGATAGATGAAAGCTATCGGTGAATGTGATCAGAAGTGAGCCTGGAGGAGTTTTAATTCACATGGATTGCAAGAGGGAAAGCATGGGACCAATACAAAAACAACAATTGAGGGAAGAGGCCGAATGGCTTTTAGACTATTAGTTGATCAGGACATCCAAACTTGCTATCATAGTCATTGATGTTATTGTCTAGGTCTATAGTCTACTTCAATATGTTGACGCGATGACTCAACCCTACCGCAACTACCAATCAAACAGCTGCGACTTCATCCTTTTCAATGCAGAGCTTTTGAGGAAACCCTGAAGTCGCCGGCAAACCAAAAACGCCGCCCCTGACAGTCCCTCATGAGTTCCGGGTGGATGGACATGTAGTAGTACCTGCCAGGTGCACGACCTCCCCAACGCTTCTGTTGGCGACAGCCCAGCGCCCTCAGACATCGCTTCTGAAGGTGGAGAGCCCAGGCGAGCCCAGCGGGAACTCCCCAAAGCTTTACACAGACGTGACTGGGCGTTTCTCACCGGACCCCCCGTCATCCAAGTCATTTGTCATTTATAATCATCAATTAACCGACCATTTTTTGGTTTTTTAAGAAACCCCATATAGTTGTATGTTCTCGCCACATTTGGTTCTACAGTTGAACGCTGCTCAATCTGCCTCATCATTGGTCAGGTCGCACTTTGCCATACCCCCAACCATCAAAACCTTTTCATGTGTGATAAGTAAAACAGTAAAACAGTCTAAAGCATCAAAATGTGGGATCCGAAATGAGCCGTGGTTCGTGAGCCCATGATGCTATGATCATCCTGATCATCAAGATCAGTTGGTTTCAACCATTACCACAATCACCATTTTTACCGAAATCTTGATCTGGTTGGTGGTTAAACCACCCCTATGAAAAATGTACTTGTCAACTTGTCAACCAACCATGTGTTGATGCATTTGGGAAAGTAAAAACATGCTTAAAACCACCAACCAGTGATTGTATCAACGATTAATCCATGTTGGCTAATGGTCAATGGTTGATAGTATTAACAACCAATAGTGCTAAATTTGCTAAATGGTAAATGATTGATAGTGTTAACCACCAACCGTAGTTTAAGAACCGAATGTTGGTTGTGAACTGAACCATAATGAACTACTACTAATCAAGATGTTAATAACCACCGTTCATCATTCTTCTGGCCTAGGAACTGTGTTAACCATGATGACCAGGGGGAAGGGATGTTTGATCACCATGACTGACGCCGATCAGCATCATGATGACTATTGACCGAGAATGTGTTGCTCATTCTCCCTTATGATTAACCCATAGGAACGATTGCTCACAACTACTTTACCTGGCTCATTAACCAGTCCTGGATTATCATGAAGCGTCACTAAGCATGATTACTGTAACGATCACGGCATTAAGCATAGATCAATCATGGTTAACATAGATTCACCGTCAGTAGTCATCATGAACCATAGATCAGTCATCATAAACCATCAAATGTTATCATTCAACATTTGATTCACCATCACTAACCAGGGATCAAGCATCATTATTCACCGTCATTCACCAGTGTGCCGTTGTCAACCATCATTACCCGTACTGAATCATCAATGTTAATCCTGGATAAACCCCAACACTTGAGTCACTTGGCTGTGGGTCAAAACCCTGTACCCCTGGTTCCCCTATCATAACCATTGTTTTCCCTATAGTTTGTTGGTTCTCAACCACCATTATTGGCAGGTTAATATTGACCCATTGCCACTTGAGGAAAATCATGCGTCCAATGAAATTGCTCCCCAACGAGGTGTTTCTCGAAGTATTGGACCCTGTTTTTCATCCCCAGTCATAGTCTGTTTTTTAGATGATCAAGCAGGGTCATTTTTTGGTCAGTTCAGAAACACCCAGTTGTGGTAAACCAAAGTGGCTTTACACCGAACTAGCTCCATAAGATTAAGCAACTGTCAACCCAATGTTAACCCCTCGGGTCGTTCACCTAATTGCTTTCCACCTAAAGCAATTGTTAACCACTTGCTGCCAATTAAGTTCAGCACTTAACACCTCATTTACAACTAACGAAGCTTAGATTAGCTGTCAACCTATGCAACCATTCACCACTTGCTAGCCCGCCACGAAGCGAAAAATCCCAAGGGAGGGCCCTGCAGAAGTCCCCGCGCACGCGAGGTCCGCCGCGTGTCCGGCTCGGTTCAGCTCCTGCACGACCTGCGTGGTGGTCACCCATGGGGATGGCAAGTTGCAGCATCCAAAGTTACAGGCCATGGTGAGTCATGGTGGTTACCAATGGATAATAGTGGTTACTAGTGGTAGTTACTATTAATGGTGGTTACTAGTAGTAGTTACATTAGTGGTTGGTAATGGTTACTAGTGGTAGTTACTAGTGGTTACTTACTAGTGGTGATTCATGGTGGTGAATGGTGGTTACTAGTGACTAGTGGTTGGTAATGGTTACTAGTGCTTAATTGCGGTTACTAGAGATGTGACCACCCGTTGTGTTTGATTTGAAAATCTAGATTTCCGTCCCAATATTTTCACAGCGATTCGTGCAAGATTCGTGCAAGAAATCAAGAACATCAGTTGCCACAGGTTCTAGTCCCAATAAGCCACCACTACTCATCATGTTTCATCACTCTTACCCCCTCAAACCAGAAGGTGTTACTACTCAGCTGCCAACACTTGGCTACCATCGGGGAATCCTACACCAACTGACCTCCGAAAGTTGCCGCGCAGCTGCAATGATTTCGTTGGCCATCTGGTCGGTTGGTTCATGTGGTGACTTCTCAAGGCATCCGGGTACCCCATGGTACCCCCAGTTCTCATCCTTTATATTAATCATTTATAGGAACAAACCAACCGTTTTGTGGGGTCCACTATGGCTTGGCAAACCATCATGTTGGTTCGAACCATTTCAAATTGCTGGGTGTTTGCAACTCTGGCAGCGAGGTTTGTTTGCTTGGTCATAAGTCGTCAGTTGTGTTTTGCAATGGGCGTAAGACTATCATGTGTGATCATTTGTCCTTCACCAATAATCCACTATCAACCACTGGTAGCCACTATAAAGCATTATCACACCATGAAAATGATACAAATGATAAGTAAGAATATGAATAACAAACAAAGAAGTGCAAATAAGCATATTAATACCTCAGAAATTCTAGAAACGGCAAGTCGCTCGTTACTTATGACCATCAAAAATCTCATCAACCCCTTGCAACGTGATCGCCAGCGCACCGTGATGAGGTGACTCTTCAAACGGTCGATGTTCTTTCGTGCCTTCCAGGCCGGCTCCGCGAATGAAAAATAGCAATGGCTAACTCAGGATTGGTATTTGGGCTCATATAGCAACCTTTAACAGTCATGAATGGATCACGATTGATAGTCCGTGACGATTGATAGTCCGTGACGATTGATAGTCCATGACGATCAATAGTCATGTCATGGCTATTGATATTTGGTGATGATTCATAATCAATATGACATAATGATTAATAGCCATGTCATAGCCAGAATCAATAGCCATGGCTAACATAGTCATTATTAATGGTCATGATGATTGCTTAGTAACGATGACTGGTTAGTGATGATTGTCGCCAGGAACGAGAATGTCATGAGAATGATCTCCCAGAAAGGGATGATGGGAAAATCTGAAAACCTATCATTGATGGTTATACCAGGTGGGCCCCCCTAGTTATAACTTGGTTTATAAGGCCATCTAACTATAGTTATATCTACTATAACTGGTAGTTACCCTACTTATAACCCAACTTATGGCTGGTTTGGGGCCCACCTTGTAGTCAGGGTTTCCTGGTCATGATACTGTACTTCTTAATAATGATTGTTAATGAGGCTCTATGGTGAATCAATCAATACTCATTTTGCTCAATCATGATTCATGATACTCAAAGATGGTTGATCATAGTTTGTAGTGGATGATTGTGGTATAGTGTGGTTCATTGATGATAATGGCTCATAATGGTTCATTGATGATCAATAATGACCCAATTAGCGATTCATGATGTCTCATGATGATTCATAATACTCAATGATGGCTAATAGTCAATAGTGACTGGCTGATTAAGTACGGTGAATAGTGAATAGTGGCTGGTTATGCTTACAATGTTTCATGTTGGTACAAAATGTGTAGTAAAGAATAGCTAATTAACGGTAAAATAATCCTAAATCACAATCAATGATGCTTGATGATGATTGATCCATGGTCAATGATTCTTTATGATGATTCACTGATGAAAAATAATGGTGATCAAGAATAAATGATGTATTGATTAGGTAGTGGTGGCTACTCATCATTGAATGGTTGATCATTGATTAATTTTGCTAGTATTAATGATCAAAAATGGCTAGCTTAATGGTTATTGATGGTGAATAATGATCCATGCTGCTGGCTCATCATGGCTAACAGCGATTAATGAGACTCGAAAATGGCCAGCAATGATAACGCTATCCGTTCCTAGCTCATAGCAGTCAATCGTCAATAATGATGAATCCTTTCTAAAAAAAAACTGGAGTTGTATGGAATCTGCAAAGTCAACCGGGTGGTTTATCGCTAGGGGAAAGGTATCGACAATATTGAGGCGGCCAAGGAATATGGGTGCATGACCAACATATGTTCGGGTCGCAGCTAAGAACACTCATAACGATACAACAAGAATCGTACATGGCTAGGAATAGATCCTCAACTTGGTCCGCTAGGTTGGCCAAGTTCAAAGCTATGATTCTTATGGGGTGCTGCTTTGATCAAGAAGCAGCTACATCCTATGGATGTCTCGGAAATATAAAAATAGGAGAAAAAAGGAGCCTTGTCTGTGCAATACCGTTTCCAACACGGACTGCGGTGATCATGGCAGGGAAAGCCGTCATCAGCATCCCGAACTCATCAGTGGCTTAGCGACTAACCTGTCTCTTGGCCGTTTACAAAACCCCCAACAGGCGGTACGTACCTGAGCAAATATATTAATGGGACATTATCAGACATAATACCAAGCAACAAAAGCAAACAAATCAGCATCGTAACAAAACAACAGCTGACTATCTAATTGATCAACCAACGAACTAGCCAACCAACTAGCTAGCCGTCTAAGCAACTAAGTAACTAACCAACCAACTAACTAGCTAACTAACCGACCAACGAACTAACCAACCAACTAACCAAGTAACTAACAGACCAACGAACTAACCAACCAACTAACTAGCTAACCAACCAACGAACTAACCAACCAACTAACTAGCTAACCAACCAACGAACTAACAAACCAACTAACTAACTAACGAAGTAACCCCCCCAACTAAATAGCACACCAACTAAGAACCAATAGCAAACCACTAACCCAACTAACCGACCAACGAACTAACCAACCAACTAACTAGCTAACCAACCAACGAACTAACAAACCAACTAACTAACTAACGAAGTAACCCCCCCAACTAAATAGCACACCAACTAAGAACCAATAGCAAACCACTAACCCAACTAACCGACCAACGAACTAACCAACCAACTAACTAGCTAACCAACCAACGAACTAACAAACCAACTAACTAACTAACGAAGTAACCCCCCCAACTAAATAGCACACCAACTAAGAACCAATAGCAAACCACTAACCCAACTAACCGACCAACGAACTAACCAACCAACTAACTAGCTAACCAACCAACGAACTAACAAACCAACTAACTAACTAACGAAGTAACCCCCCCAACTAAATAGCACACCAACTAAGAACCAATAGCAAACCACTAACCCAACTAACCGACCAACGAACTAACCAACCAACTAACTAGCTAACCAACCAACGAACTAACAAACCAACTAACTAACTAACGAAGTAACCCCCCCAACTAAATAGCACACCAACTAAGAACCAATAGCAAACCACTAACCCAACTAACCGACCAACGAACTAACCAACCAACTAACTAGCTAACCAACCAACGAACTAACAAACCAACTAACTAACTAACGAAGTAACCCCCCCAACTAAATAGCACACCAACTAAGAACCAATAGCAAACCACTAACCCAACTAACCGACCAACGAACTAACCAACCAACTAACTAGCTAACCAACCAACGAACTAACAAACCAACTAACTAACTAACGAAGTAACCCCCCCAACTAAATAGCACACCAACTAAGAACCAATAGCAAACCACTAACCCAACTAACCGACCAACGAACTAACCAACCAACTAACTAGCTAACCAACCAACGAACTAACCAACCAACCAACTAACTAACGAAGTAACCCCCCCAACTAAATAGCACACCAACTAAGAACCAATAGCAAACCACTAACCTAACTAATACCAACGAACTAACAACAACATCTTGGGTTTCTACCGGGTCCTGCCGCCGCCTTGGGCTTCAAGGCCATCATCTCAGCGTCCTCGGCTTCCTCGTCATCTTCCAGCAGATCCTCAGGGGATGCAGGTCACCGTGATGGCAGTCACCGTGCTGGTCGTGGGAGCACCACCCCTGGGAGCCAATCTGCCATGACCAGTCGAACTGTTGGGATGTGAACTAGTAATGAGATACATTTTTGGGATGGTCAATATCTGGCCATGTGAACCAGTTGTCCCTCACTTTTGGGATGGTCAAGATTGAACCAGACCCAGATTGCTGCACTGGTTCTCGAAAAATTGCTGGCTTCCAAAACGAAAATTGGAGCCCTGATAACCCAAGTTCTACCCATCATTGTGTTGGGAGATATGTCAAGGATGTGGTTCGACAAAAAAGGGGTGCATGAATGGTTGACTAATGATAATGCTTATTTCAATGGGTAGTGAAGTCATGATGACGCATTATAGCCATCATGGAACCATTGATTGACCCTATTAACCGACCATTTTCCGATTTACCAAATACTGACGTGTGTTTTGCGCAACCAAACCAGCTAGGGTCATTGGAGGTGCATCATTTTGACCCACGATAATCGACGAAGCCTAAATCCTGTGGTGAACGGGCGCGACCTTCTGCCTTGCCAAGACACAATAGGATCATCACCCAAATACCTGGACAGGTGCAGACGTGGCACTTGCAAGCTGAATTCGTCCTCACGTCTGAAATCATTCTGGTCAACTCAGCCGCGCCCTGATTCCCTGGGGTTAGAAGTCCATTTGCCCACCCGTAGAGGAAAGAGATCATGGAGGTCTTTTACCTGACTCAACTGGAGACTCTTGAAGGACTAGGCCAACAATTAGACTGTTGCCTAGTAGATCCTAATAGTGGCCATTAAACCCACGGGTACATTCGCTACCCTTTCAATAATCTTGATCAACAAGAGGTTGTTCGATGGTACTGGTAGCGATTCTGTCAATATTGGTTCTTGATCCCTGAGTTCAATAAGAAACAACAACAAGAACAAGAACCAGAACAACAGCAGCAACAACAACAACAACAACAACAACAACACCGGCGGCAGCGGCGGCGGCGGCAGCAGCAGCAGCTGCTTCTGCAGAAACGGACACAACTACAACTAAACTTAAACACAAACACGACCAAGAACAACAACAGCAACGACAACGGCGACAGCAATGACAACGAAAACAACTACATACAACTAACCACAACCACAATGCAGAACAGCCAGCAGACTCTTCACTGCTCAAACTGATCCAACTAAGACAAGCAACTCATGCCAATTCCAGGGGTCGTAGTGCTGTTCCTTCAAGACCTTACAGGAAGGACTGCTGGTTCTGGAAAACCGGATTGACCGGATCGCTAATGCGCATTCCGATACAAAATTGACTAATACAATGGTAGCATACCCCTAGCGAATCATAGTTGACAACATTACGCATTTACATCGTTGATAACCTCAACACATGGTGAATGGTTTCCGCTGCATGGTGTCATAGGATCCACAGGGCGGTTGGGTAGCGCAGCGGACCTCTCACAACAGCTCGAGCGGCTCAATCGAGCGGCTCCAGGGCGCGCATTTTAGTCAGTCATGGCCATTGCCAAACTATGGTTGGAATCGATGTAATAAACATATGGCCAAATGGTCAATATTAACCAGCAATAATGGAGGATAAGAACCAACAAAACTATAGGGAAACAATGATTACTGATGGGGGAAACAGGGGTACAGGGTTTTGACCCACTGCCATATGGCCAAATGGTCATCAACGGTTCAATAGACCATGCTTGATTGTTTCTTTCAGAATGGTTGACTCCTGTTTGCCGATTAATTCATGTTGCCACCATGATTGCCATGGTACATTACTATTACGGTAAACTCATCGACCAGTTGGACAACTTGACGTGCAACGGATAATAAAACGGAGCTGATGCGTTCGATGATTCAATGACGGTTGAAGGGTGGCTGAATGGTGGTTGAACGGTGGTTGAATGGCTAAAAAGGGTTAATCATGGCAACTAATGGTTAATTAGTAGCGGTAATGGGTTGTGATGGTTGTATTCTGTTGCATTGCTGCTTACTTGATCCTAAATAGTTCACAACGATTGATACTGGTTGATGATGGCTGCCAGCGGCTGTCAAGATGAAGGATACCTCAAAATCCTGGATAATGCTTAATGATTGGCAAGAGCGGTGCAACCAAAATGACTCGTGATCTTCATCATTCTCATAATGGCCAATAATGCTGCGTAGTGGTTGATGATATGCTTTGATTGCTAATAATTGCTAATAGTGATTCTAGCCAAGAGACTATGCAGCCTATAACGCTTGACACTGGTTCACAATCGATGACTAACAAAGGTTACCAGCTGGTTGATGAAACTAATGATAAATCATACTCAAGAACATAGTTGAGTTTAGATTCATATGGTTGTTTCTCAGAATAGGGGTACCCCAAGTTATGGTTGGTTTACTACTATAAATGACTACTAATGGATGATTGGGGGGTACCCCTATTCTGAGAAACCACCATATTAATACAGGACCCACGTGTGGCGTAAATCACTGGCTGTTTCGGGTAGTTTGTAGGAGATTCACTGTAGTGGGTAGAAAGCCTGATGCTTTAAATGGATTTGGGTCAAAACCCCGTACCCCTCGCTCCCCTTCATTAACCATTGTTTCCCCTATGATTGTTGATTGTTGGTGATTATCCCCCATAAGATTGGTTGATGAAGCAAGAACCGGCATTTACCAACCATCCCAAGTTAGGAAAGCACCATACCAGCAGGTGCAAGCCCAATGTCTCCTTACCGATGCCAAAGGAATGGCTGCGCTGGAAAATCTCCCTTCACCACCAATGAACCACCTATTAATCACCATGTTTAACAAGTATGTACCTGAATTCCAAGCATAATCAACCAACCATCAACCAACCATCAACCAACCATCAACCAACCATCAACCAACCATCACCCAACTGGATACCGCAGCTTGGCGGCGTTCAGAGCTTGTCTCAAGCGTTCGAAGGACTCCTGAGGCTATGACACAGCACATGGTGAATGCCGAAATCCAGACCGGTTGTTCTCAGACCGGTTGATCCATGTAGCTCACAGCACACCAACTATGCTTATGGCTACAACAGCAACAACAACAACGGACTACTACTACTACTACTACTACTACTACTACTACTACTACTACTACTACTACTACTACTAGTACTACTACTACTACTACTACTACTACTACTACTGCTGCTACTACTACTACTACTACTACTACTACTACTACTACTACTTCTATACTTGCTACATCTTACTACTAACAATAATGCAACAACCACAAATCATAGCTAGAGAGTATGATGTACAACCTGGGATCGCGGGACCGTCGATCACACGAGAACCAATCTATAAAACCTTCAAGGCTGGACTTCCAGCGTTAAAGATACTGTATTCGTGCTTCGAACAAATGATGACTTGTCCATCTATTAATCTATCCATCTACATGAAAATCATCATCATCATCATCATCATCATCATCATCATCATCATCATCATCATCATCATCATCATCATCATCATCATCAATCATCCTCCTCATCATCATCATCATCATCACCATCATCATCATCATCATCATCATCCTCATCATCACCATCATCATCATCATCATCATCATCCTCATCATCACCATCATCATCATCATCATCATCATCATCATCATCATCATCATCATCAATAGATAGATTCCATCTATCCTTCTACGCATCTACAGTTACAGACATCAAAAACATCTTGGGACACTGGAATGGCTCCATGAATTCGCCGGACCAAAAACCCATGACTGATACTGATACCTTATAATCGACGTTTTTTCACTATCTGATCTGCTCAATACTGGCTTGTCGTAGCTCATAATGACTGATAATGGCTCATAATGGCTAGTAATGAGGGATGTGAAACAGGAAAAGTGATAACCGACATCTATCAGTCTTAGCATACCAGTTGGAAGTTTACGACTTGTAGACCACTGGCTTCCCCCAATATTGAACCGCCCGCTGCAGCTCTCCCTTCGGAGGATTAGTCGCGGAGAGGATTTCTCAAACAGTTTCGAAGAAGAGTATTGCCGCTGCAAATAAACATCAAACTATGAAACTATGGTTTGCAGTAGTGGGGACTAATCCTCTTCTCAAACAGTTTCAAATCATGTTTTCTTAGGGAAGAGGATTAGTCCCCACTGTGAATTGCAGTATCTTCATGACCGGCAGCAAAATGTTCACCTGTCCAAGTCCCCTCGACTAAGACCTCCAAGCCATGGGTCGGTCAAAAAAAATCCCGATACAACCGGCAATCTGTCGATCTGCATGTATATACATATATATATACATTTTACTGATTTGTCTGTCTATCTATCTATGTCTATCTATCTATCTGTCTATCTATCTTCAATCTACTCTATATAATCCAATCTCATCGAATCTGATCTCATCTAATCTACTCTACTTTAATCTAATCGAATTGAATCTAATCGAATCCCATCTATCTATCTATCCATCTTTGTATGTATGCCATGGTGGTGCCATGATGGTGTCTATCCCAAAAGGTTCTTAGGAAATCCAAAAATGGTATATTCCTTGTTGTGTGTTCGCTATTGCATGGCTTTCCGTTGTTGTTGCAATATCAACTATTATCCATTTGATGCCACTGTTTCTAAATGAATGGCCATCGCTTTGGGCTTGAAATGTCCACACATTCACACTATTTGGTTCTATATGTATATATATATATATATATATTATGTATGTAGTACCGTAGTAGTGTTGGTTCTCCGCTGATATTGAGCAAATATTCTTCTGTCATATGTTGGATGATGATATATTCTGAGTATGCTGTACATCCTTTGGTCCAGGTAGCCAAATACATAGTTTGGTAGTCGAAGGAAGCATTTCAAGTCAAGTTCAGCATGCTTCACCCTTTCCATCCCCTGTTCCCACCTCCGGTGATTCCATGGTATTCACCATGGCTGAGTACCAGCAGGGTACTGGCTTTCCCACCCGCCACTTGGCAAGCTGAAGAAATCACCCTGCTGTATGCCTGAGTTCATGGTTGGTTCATGGTTCACGGTCCATCATATCCATCACATCTAGGAATGGCTACTGGTTCCTGGTTGATCAAATCAATTGGCAGTTGAGATCGATCAAAACAATTGGCTACGGGTTGATCACTGATTTCATCATGGTCCATGCTTACCACTAAATGGTGAAGACTATGAGTTCACGATCTATGGCTGCCCCCCCGTAGCCCTGTCAGCCATGACCAGCCACAGATCGTCTGGTAGCTGGGGAGGTCCACCTGCCTGTTTTTTGTGTGGTTCATATTGACTCTTTCTTGGCTGGAAAATTCACAGATGGATGGTTAATTAACATCCAAACAGATGGTTCAATATGGTTAATTCATATTTCTTGGATGTTCACCTGGTTATTGTTTAGGTGGTTGATTAGTATTGGGGTGCTTAATCCAATTGTTGAGGTTGTTAGTATGTGTTGGATGTTCACCTGCCCATTGTTTGGATGGTTGATGTTTTCGTTGTTTAGGGCACCCGGTGCCATCAACTCTCGTCCATGTGGCGTTTGCCGCAGTTGCTGTTGGATCGAACCAAAGTGCTGCAGGAGAGCAGTTGCACCAGACGGCAAAATGG
The DNA here is from genome assembly GCA_009767595.1 of Symbiodinium kawagutii. Classification (NCBI taxonomy): domain Eukaryota; class Dinophyceae; order Suessiales; family Symbiodiniaceae; genus Symbiodinium; species Symbiodinium kawagutii. Next base: position 125,315 of record VSDK01009365.1, on the reverse strand, counting down.
CTAACGATTGGGCAAGTGCTTGGCTGAATCGTGAAATAGTGGCGGTATATTCATAGCCATTCTCAGCGACTGGATTCTGGTTATGCTAAACCAGGTCAATGCCAGCATTTGAATCGACTGTCCCAGCGATGAATCGATCAATCCATCCATACATTCATCCGTTCGTTCATGCATACATGCATGCATGCATCTATTGACTCCCTGCGTGATAATACTGATTCATAGTTGGTAACAATTCACTACAGCAACAAACGTGAAAAAGGTACTGGTCACCTGCCCATAGCCCCCAAAAAAGCCACCTTTGCGGGTCCCGCGTTGCCTGGTTGTTGTATACGTTCTCTCTGGGTTGCCCCGTTCGGGAACTATTGAACCCGTTTCTCCGAAACAAAAGTTCTCCTGAAACCCCAACGGGCGTTGCTCCCCAAAATGCCTCCAGGGCTTCCCATCCCATCGCGACCATCAACGGCGCCATCTTTTCGTGCTCAGCAAATGGTGCACTTCAGCTCTTCCAGCTGGTCCCTGTGGCGCGGGCTCCCGTGAACCGAGAACCCTACCGCAAAATCATGGGGCTACGAATGGGTAGTAATGATTAATAATGGTTAATAATGATTGATTTCCTCAGCTTTCGCACTTGATTCCAATCTGAGCTGGACATGAATGGCACCAGGATACTTTGTGTCCGTGTGTTAATAATGGTCAATGATGAACGGTTAATCATGGTAAATAGTAATGAGTAAGCATGGTTGATAATAGATGCTAGTGTGATTAATCATGATTGTTCATAGTTAACTGGGATATAGCCGTGGTAACCGTAGTAAGGTGAACATGATGAATATCACCACGTGCTCCACATCCAAGTAGTGGATACAGGACACTGTCTACAAGTCAAAAAGCCTTGTGATATCGGGCGAAGCACTATCCCACCGCCAAAGCTGCATGTGACCTTGGAGTTTCAACGAAAGATGGGGACCCAACCTGGGATGGTGGGCAACCCATCTATGGACCCATTGTTTGGTCGTTCGGCCTTGAACTGTTTTGAGTACCTTGCGAACAACCATTCTCTGTCCTTCGCATCCTGGGGTTTTACTGGGGCAACTCAATCCCAGGATGAAGCTACTGACTCTCTACGGATGCAAATCTATATGGAGATATAGATCTCCTAACTTTCCACATACAAATCTATATCTCCATATATATATATATATATACATATATATAAATATATATATATATACATATATATATATATACATATATTTCCATACTTGTCCTAAATCTATAGATATATAAGCCATATTTACAGTATGAAATCTGGCTTCCATTCTGCAAAACGCCACACCCCGGACACCGTGCGGCACCCTGTAGCACGCTGCGCAGCAGGCCAGGCACAGGCCGTGAAGTATCTCCGGGGCGGGCTGAACCGGGCCTGCCAGGCCATGGCCAGTCCATGGTGACCATGCTCGCACCTCATCAATGGCTGTACTCGTCTGATAAATTAGGAGTCACATTGGGGCGAGCATGGTATATCACCCCGAAAATCAATGGCTGATTGGTTGCTGAGACCCAACAGTTGTCTGGCTGTGGGTCAGTTCACCCCTTACCCCTGGTTCCCCTAGCATTAACCAGGCTGTTTCCCCTATTATTATTGGTCATTATCCCCCATAAAGTCGGTTGCTTAACTGCTTGACCCATAGCCACATAGTTGGTATAAACACTACTGTTGTTGGTTAATATCCCCTATTATTACCCATTAACCAGCTAGAAATCACCAGCCAGGTTGGTTGGTTAACTGCTTGACCCAACTCGCCATATATAGCTGGTATATCCCCTATAGTTTTTAGTTATCATCTCAAGCAGTTTTAGATGATCCCGTAGAGCTACTCCCGTTCCAGGCGTAGCACTGGTGCTCGACGTCGCTCGAGCCAACGCACCGTCGAGCCAACGCGAACCTGCCGTTCCCCCGGTTCCCCTGGTTCCCCTATCATTGAGCACGCTGTTTTCACTAGAAATTTGTTGGTGAACTTATAGCTTGACCCATAGCCTGGTGAACCACACGTTGGTTCTTCGTTGCGTGTGCCCTGCCCCTGGTGATCGATCTCCACGCCTCCGATTCGCACCAAGTCATCCGTCGAGCATCAAACCTGGACCGACTTTTCAAAGGCGACCGGACCGGAGCGCCGCAAATGATGTATCGTGAAAATATCAGCTGTGGATATATATATATATATATATTTATATTTATGTGTATATATATATATATGTGTGTGTGTGTATATATACATATCTATGTGTATATACATATCTATGTGTATATATACATATGTATATATATATATATATATGTCTGTATATGTATGTATCTTTGTATTATTATTTCTTGATTGACTGATTAACTGATATTCATACTCTTTCATATTTATGTATATATATACATACATATGTCAATACATTTTACTTGTTTATCCACAAACAGTATGAGCTGCCGGATTCTTGGATGGGTCCTCTTCATACCAATGCCTAGTCTCAAACGACAACGGGCGCATGTCGGGCATCTCCTCGTGGATGTTTCTGAATTTCAAAAGTCCCAACACATGGTCCAAATGGTGGTTTCTCAAAATAGGGGACCCCCAAAAATGGTTGGTTTATTACTATAAATGACTTAACAGTCGATGATTTTGGGGTACCCCTATGACTTGAGAAACCACCCAAATGCTTCTTGGTAGGTGTGCGCCCCATTTTTGGACGGTGTAGCCTTCGGAAGGCACAAAAGAACATCTCATGATGTGGGTGTTTCTCGAGTCATATGGGTACCCCAGTTACCATCCTTCATATTTGTCTTTCATAACAACAAATTAACCAATTTGATGGTTTCTCAAAATAGGGGTACCCCTGTATCATATTTTATTAGTCATTTATAATAATAAACCAACCATTTTTGGGGGCCCCCTATTTTAAGAACCCATCATTTGTTGGCGTTCAGTTGACCGACGGACTCTCGCCTCGCTACACTTGACACCTGATCGCCCTGCGACATGCGCCACCATGGCAGGAGTGGTGAAGCGTGTTGTTCGTGGAGATTGTGATCTGGTGGTTTCTTAAAATAGGTGACCCCCCCCCAAAACGGTGGGTTTATTACTACCAATGATTACTATTGGATGATTTGGGGGTACCCCTATGACTTGAGAAACCACCATAACGGTGAACCCAAATATTAGGTGATTTGCCACTAGAAATAATTGATGTGGGATGCTAATTGGGGGTTACCCTATGACTTGAGAAACATCCGTATGTTCATGATGGTCAATATGCTTGGTAATGGCATATGGTTACTGTGGTCATCCTATAGGGGTCATTACTAGGGATTAGTATTGGTAAATGATGGTTCATAGTGGATATATCACAGCCGCTAGTATTGACTCTCGAATAACGGTAGCTAAAAACCAACCAATGGGCTGCTGGTTGAAACACTACTCCGGCATGCTTCTCAACTTGGCTTGGTTTGGGAACCCTTCCCAAATATGAAGCTTGAAAATCAACACCGTCCCCCAAATCTGAAGTTGCTAAACCCGCTGCCCCGTACCTGGTACCCCAAAATATGTCCACCAGGAGTTTGCATTGAGATCTTTGACTCCTCACAAGGTCTGCTGCAGTCATAAACCGTACAAAGTGATAAGGGTCTGGCCAAGAATGGTGTATCCCCAGAAACAACTAGTTTCGCTTTGATACTGGTCGTTATTGGTTGGTTAAGGGGTACCACCGTTTATGGACGAACACATTTTGGCCAGTCATAGTAATACAGTCCACCATTAACCATCGTTCCATGATATAACCATGAGTCGAATGGCTAAAATAAGACTTATGACGTGTTGCCATTAAAGTAATGGTCATATGTGTTCTGTCTTACTGTTCCTATAATGTCACTAAGAGCTATTACATTACTAAGACTTACTTGCGGGTTTCTCAAGTCATAGGGGTACCCCCAAATCATCCAATATTAATCGTTTGTAGTAATAAACCAACCATAACTTGAGGGGTTCCCTGTGGCTTGAGAACCCACCATTGACCACCATTCAAGTAATGGTTACCGTCGATGAGCCTTTGACTTCAGCTGCCAGCTGTTTGAGTTCGGGGACCCGTGGCCCCCTTGGATCGTCGGATCGTGAGTTTCACCCGATGCAGAAGTCAGATGGCCATGCTCTGTAACCATCATGAACCATCAGAAACTACTGGTTTTTACGAATGTTTTACTGATTCGGTAGTACACCAATCTTGCAATCACCTGGATAAGTTCAGCTCACCGGTGTCGCAGCCGGCAGCTCTGCCACGCGGTCCTTTTCGCTCACAAGCCACGGCGGCATCTGCAGCAGGAAACGAGTTGTGACCAAGCGCTTGGAATCCTTGAGGCTTGACCCCCAGCAGTAAGAAATGCTAGTGGCATTTCGCGTACTCAACCCTGGCTGGTGGTTAAAGCTATGCTTGATGGTTGATGAGGGACAATGACTGTTCATGATGGTTCATGATCAATTATAGTGGAAAACCATTACGTGTCAATGGTATCCTTGTGGATCATGATGATGATCACCATTCATATGGTTTTCCACTATCATTGATCATGAATCCACATTGATAGGTGATCATAATTAGTGATGGCGATAGGTATCACTGAGTATCCTTGGATCATGGTTTCTGCCGGCCGCAGCTCACCATACCTTCACGGGGGCTTTCACCAGCTGTGGTGGCTGCGATGAGTTCCGCTAGCGTCAAGCGCTAGCACGGTGTATGTTCGGTGTCTCTGGTTTCATGCTGGTGAACGAATGCTGGCAACTGGCACGTTTCATGCTGGTTCAGTTGGTGTTTTTGCCTTGCTGTGACGCTGGCGATAGGACAATTTGATGGCGTAACTAGATTCCCTTGCTAGGACTTTAACTTTTAGCGGCTATATGGCATATAAATCAATCATATCCCAAAAAGGCGATCCTTACTTGCCGCTGCACATGAGGGACGACCAGGCGAACCCAAGCCCAGCAGCTAGAAAGGAATAGCAAGCTTCGCACCTTTCGAATCATTCTACAAGGTGGGCCCCCAACTGGTAGTGAAGCCTAGTTAGATTAGTTATAAACCAACTTGTAAGTGGTTGGGGGCCCACTGTGTTCAGACAGCGATGCAAATCATTCTGCAAAACTCAACGTTTACCAGCGAAACATCCACCCTATTGGAATCAGCCAACCTATCCCAACCACTCCCCACCGCTCTCAACAAACTAGAAAATGATATTCGCTGATGTCCGGCTACATTCACAGAGCGTCATCACAAATCATCACGGGGCTTGGCCATCGTTCCGTTTCCCGCAAAAGAGCGCGCCTCTAGCTTCCCAGCAGAGAGCTACGGCCGAGGAGAGCTATCAGGCAATCAGTACTGAAATCATAAAATCAGAAACTTAATCAATCAGAATGGGAGTTTTGACACCCGGGTCTTGTTGTCTAGTCAATCAGACACCCTTGTCTTCGTGCGGTTTGAACGAACGCGCTGGGAAAGCGAAAGTCTTCTCAGTTTGGGGTACACTTCCTGTGGATATCTCCTTGCCCTGACCTAGACTTGCCTCTGTGGTTCAGACTTCTGCAACTCAACATGTCCCTTTTTCAGAACCCTGGCTTCCGGCGGCGGTGCCAGCAGGAGTCGTCGTGGTAGGTGCTTTGAAACTATGAAGGAAGGGAATTTCGAAAGCTGGGTGGCAATCCGTTGCTGAAACTTTATTCTCCCCCGTGAAATGGTTGGTTTATGACTATCACTGTCAATAAAGGATGATAACTAAGGGTCCCCTATTTTGAAAAACACCCATATGGTAAACCCATCTAATCCTGAAAACACACAAAAACATCTAAGTCAATAACTGTAAGCCATCCAGTAGGTCATGCATCAACACGTCCCCGCGGTTGCCACTGTTGTCACGTAACAGCCGATAACTTCTTGGGACTGGAACCAAGCATGGCCAAATTTTCGGTGAATGAGTATGGTTAAAAAGGTCCATGATGGTCAATAACAACGGTTAACGATGCTTCTTTAGTTGGTTCTTAAGCTGGTTCTTAAGCTGATTCTTAAGCCGCTTCATAAGCTGGTTCTTAAGCTGGTTCTTGAGCTGGTTCATAAGCGGGTTCTTAAGCTTGTTCTTAAGCTGGTTCATAAGCTGGTTGATCATTTTGGGGTTCATGGGATTTCCCATGAAAGAAACAGGGGCAACCATTTCAGAGCTGAGTTGACACGATTTTCAGCACTCCCGAGGAAACAAAAACGTTGCAGAATAATTTGGTTACTGGTTTCCGATTTATGATGATTATGGAACCGCGGGGGTACTAACATCCGAAAAATGAGTCTATCACCAAATATCAAATAAATGCATATCACCAAATAGCAAATAAATGCATTCCTACGATGTGTGTGTCAACAACATCCGCGGAACCAGCTCGTTAGCTCAAGAGCGCCACCAATTCTTCGCCCAGAGGTTGACTCGAACCGAGCTATTGACACTTGGTTGACATTCTTAGCTTCTTGGCCTCTCGGTCAACACAGGGAACATTCACAACGAGAAGGGAACCGAGTATCACCGACACCAAGAAGCAGGGGAACATCCTCAGGGGGGCCATTCGTTTCGGATGTTTTCACGTGTCGGGGCCTGTGGCTTGACATGAGCCATCGGATCTCAGCCACCAACCACGACTTCTTTCCGGCGGGGACGTTGGATGCTCAGTGCTGTTTCCAGCTCACAGTGACGGAGTCACCGCGAAGCAAAAAATCGCCACTGCACAAGTTTTCACAAAGAGTTTTACCCCACGCACTACTGGCAGTTCGAATGCCTCGTACGAGCAGTACTGTACTAGCAGTACGAGACAAAAAAAATGCAAGAATAGCAATTTTCCACCAGAATAGCACGTGAGACACAAAAAGTTCCTGGCCGAGCAATGGTGCGAATAAAAAGTCTATCTGTCAAGACCACGAGGTCAAAACCACGTCCCGGTGAGGGGCAAAGTCACCAATGCTCAATAGCCGGATACAAGGTGGGGTCCCCAAACGTTATAACTTGGTTAAGTTTTGCCATCTAACAAGCTGGTTATATCTACGATTTGCCTAGTACTTTCCCTA
>VSDK01009365.1:86447-109603 GCA_009767595.1 Symbiodinium kawagutii | reverse complement strand
GGTTCAGAATGGTTGACAACGGTGAATAGTGGCTTAAGAATGGGGGTTTTAGTGGTTCAGAATGGCTAATGTCAGTGAATGATGGTTCATAACGGCTAATGATGGAGGCTTATGGTGGTTCAGAATGGCTAATGACAGTGCACAATGGTTCATAACGGCTACGGCTAATGATGGAGGCTTACAGTGGTTCAGAGTGGTTAATAACGGTGAATAACAATGGTTACTAGTAGCTAATAATGGATTACATATTGGCCAATAATGACCTATAGTGTCTGATGCTTCATGATGGTTGACAAAGGTTCATGTGCAACAATAATCAACCATCACGAGCAAGATCCAGCTATCACACTTCAGTGGTAGATCAGCTATGACAGAATTGCGGGGGAGTCCATTCACTGCTGGATCTGCCGTTGATGCTGTCTCCATATTGAGAAGCCATCCATATTCCGGATAGATCACCAGCTATTTCAGGTAAACTGGGGGGTGGTTGATTGCTATGGATCTACCATTATTTCTCTTTGAAATGGCCAGAAGGTGGTAAGTTGGGGTGGAACCCTCATTGTAAGTCAGACAACCGAATTAACCCGTTGATCACCAGACTTGTCACCTCTCCACTCGGATGTACCAACAAGCTACGCTAGTCGCTCTATTTCGGCTACTCCCAGCAGTAGTGTAGTTGTACTGCTGCTCGTGAACAACAGGACTCAACTAGGACCGTAACTAGGATACTTGAGCATTGGAAACATCTTCCGCTTACCCAAACATGTCCTTATCTTGTTGATGATAAGTGCTGTCATGTCAATCACCTCATTTTGAAGCAGAAGACTGGCACGGCTCAGATCTCCAACCCGGTCGGTTTCGCGCTAAAATGTAGTTTGTACCCTATCCCTGAGCTCCCAATTAAAGCCCCATCATGGCCTAATTCCAAACATCATTATCATTGTCTCTAGCCTGTGGGCAGCAAGCAAGCACACACGAAGCACGCTAGCAGCAAAGTAAGCAACTGTGTACGTGTCTATCATCGATGATGTATCTGTAGGTTTTGATTGTCTCAGATTCATTTCACAGCGGATGATGATCAAAGTATGTTTGTACACCGATGCGATCTTGCGCAATCCCCTTGTCGAATGATGTCTGGGCTTAGCGCCGTGGTCTTCATGGCCACCCTGAAACGCTGTAGACTGGTTGATGAACGGAGTCCCGATGCACTCAGTGAAACAATGATCAACCAGGGGCTTGGAGGAACTCCCGAACCAAGCAGCAACTTGGAATTTCCACAGTGAGCATCAGCAAACTGCACAGAAAACAACGAACATCACAACCAAAATCTACAATGACAACTACAAGTACCACCAGCACGGACCACTACAAACTAGCGACTCACAACCTACCATCTACCACCTAGCACCTACCACCTGTCACCTTGCGCTGCTGGGAACGACCACTGAGTGACCACCACGGATCACCACCGGTCACGGCGGTCGGCTGTCACGGTCCCCACCAACGCTACCAGGGAACTGCTCGAGTCACTGACTGTGCTCGTCCCACGTAATTCCAGGGGCACCATAAGCCTCGGAACGGAGCCGTTCCAAATCCTCGCAAGTGATTCAGAATGCCTACCATGTTGGCATGGAAAAGCCATGCTTCAAACGTATGGTTCAGCGCAATGTTTGGGAATTTTCATGATGAATAATTCTGAATAATGGTCAAGGCCAATAATTAGGTCAATAATGGTCGATTCGGGTGGATTGGTTGAGGTTGCAATGCTTGCGTTCGTCCCCCCTGGCAGTTCAGTTCTTGGAGTCAGCGAAGCAACACCCATGGCTACACTGAACCATTCAGCCAGGGAGTGACTGCACGAGGACAGTGGATTTACTGTAAAAATCTGGACAAATACGTTTCATTGATTTACTGTAACCATATTTGCAAGCAACACAAAAAGGATACGACGGCTTCAAATCAATGAGAGTCAAAGAATCTTGGATCTGTCTTGGTCTTGCTGTGCAGTTTCAAAATTGAATATTCCAAATGGTCACATTCAACTTGTGTGGTCATACCCGAGAGACTCAATGGTGTTGGCGGATTCAGCGTCTTCTCTAATTTATCACAAGTAACCGTCAGCCACTACCAGAAACTGTCACATTCCATCATAAACAATTATCAAACATGACTAATTACCATCAACCATGACAAACCATCGTGAACAAGTATCAGCGATCGTTGGCCGTAGTTAACCATCATCAAGCACTATAAACCACCATCAATCATTACAAATGCCGTTAATCATTGCCAACCATCATAGGCCATTACCAGCCAATACTCGATACTGACCAGACCATCATCAACAATCATCAACCGTCATCAAGCATCATCAAGCATCATCAAGCATCATCAAATATCAGAAAGGATTGGTGATTGTTTGATGATGGTTGGTGATTGTAGATGATGGTTGATGATGGTTTAATATGCCAAAACATCAGAAACTCAGCATGATAGCGGTAGCTTTAACCATGCTTTCACCAGCATCAACCATAGCTAAGCGTAGCTTCGGAACTTGCTTCGCAGAGCCAATCCCCGGAATCCTTCAACTTTTTGTCGAAGCCTGCCGATGCGACCATAGTGACAGTGTCGTGCCCTGGTGGGTAGGGACAATCCAATCCCTGGTTAGGGACGTGTTCTTGTTGTAAAGTGATTTGGTGAACCTGGATTGCAAACAAAATGTGGTTCCGAACTCCCAAATTTGGGGATACCAAGTTGCAGAAATGTTTGTGGAATGTTCATGGGAACTCCCAAAATATAGGGATAACAACTGACAATCGAGTTGTGACTTGGGAACATGCTTAAACTAGGATCAGAAACTCACCAATGACAGCCTCGATCTCTTTACCTACATCCATTCTTGAGCTGGATCCCAAATCAGGGACATTAAAATTGCAGTTGCGGCTGTTCAAGTTCATATTTCATGGTGCACACGAAATATCAGTCACAAATCATGAATCACTCATTTGGGTCGATACAGATTCGCATATCCTTACATATACACAAGTATATGTGCATATCTATGTACGCATATCTACCTGTTGATTGTATCAGCCATTGGCTTGTCCGTAGGGAGAAGGTTGTCATAACTAGTTCTAGTCAAGGTCTATTAGACAACCATAATGCGGACCTGGGACCCCAGAATGATCATCGCCCCCGGGAGCTGCTATCAATCTACACCAATCCAGACTCAGAAAAAAATCCGGAAACTTTATGGATGTTTCTCAAGTCTTAGGGCTACCCCCATGTGTACTACTAACCATTTCTAGTAATAAACCATTCATTTCTGGGCTTCCTCATCTTCAGACGCCTCCATATTGATTTGCTCTTCATCCCCCGCCCTTCCAGTCACCTACTGGATCCAATTGATTCGGCTGAAACTTACTCGAGGGGCGCCCCCTATTTTGGGGGTGGCGGATCATCACTTGTATTACTTTTAGGGCCTGAGTTGGCAAAAATTGTCCATAGCGGTTGAATTACAAAGTGCTCCTTGTACAAAGGTTGCGAAACAATTCGTGAAGGGTTCAGAATAATAGATTTGATTGAAAGATTTCCCTATGGTTACTAGATTGTTTATTTCTTGATGGTATTGGCTCATGTATGCATCCCATTGCAGCTTCCTTTCAGCAATCAAGCCTGGGGTGTGTGAGCCCTGATCGGGCGCCTGAGCCTAAGGAACTTTGACCTCGTCTCAGTTTGCTTGAAGGAGCCTTGACGACACTCATCGAAGTTGATACCTCAAGCGGGTTCCGGAACCTCAAAGTTGGAACGCTTCGTGAACAGTGTAGCTGGAAGGCACGAACAGTGCTCCCCCATTTCTACCATTTGGTTAGCAAACTCCTGGTAGCTCCAAACCACTTCCCCTGGTAGCTCCAAACCACTCCCCCTTTAAAGGGCTAGGGCAGGATACCCCTGGCTCCTGGCCTCGCTCCCTCCCAACCACCAGCCATATGAAAACAACAACTGGGGGGATGGTGAACCATCACCCGCGTGACCCTATGACCAACAACTTGCTAAAGCCGGACCTGGTGGGAACAGGATCGCTTGTAAGGTTGCCCCCAACAAGATAGATGATCCCAGTGCTAAATCCTGCAGGAACAGCAGCAGCAACAACAGCAACAACAACAACAACAACAACAACAACAACAACCACCACCACCACCACCACCACCACAACCACAACTACAACCACAACCACAACCACAACGATGGCGGCACTATAAGCAGCAATAAGAGCAAAAAACAACCCAGCTAAAAGGACTGAATACCAAACAGGGGCAATTGATAAAGCCGCCATGGCCTGGCCGTTACAATGACCCACACAAGAACAATCCAACCTCCTCAACACGCAAAGCGCGCGGGTGCCAGACAGCGCGCACCCCACTGGCGTGCCCGGTGACACTGCGACTGTCATCCAGGCTTTCTTTGGCGTAAATGATCTCGCCGCTGCAGAGGATCAGCATCTGCTCGCACTTCCTGACGAAGAAGGAGCTGCCGATCAACATAGAACGCATTAACAAGAGGTCACGATGGTTCTCTTCCCCTTCGGTGATTGAATCCCAACAAGAAATCGACTCAGGTTGTCGTGTTCCCACTGCAGGGGGGGTTGGTAACTGAAGACCAGATAAAGCAGAAGAACATGTACGGACATGAGCATGGGAGGAAAATTGCAGGAATGGGGAGGGTTGCGGTGGCGAATCCAGGACTTTATTGCCTTAGTCCAGTTTTCGCCCCATCCACCTTAGACATCCTGTAGATAGCAGGATTTGTACGCCAACAATGTTCGCATTCCTACCCCAGTGTGTAAGGGTCGGCAGCATCCGCGTTCCCAGCAACAACCACTCAAACAATGGCATGTTCTCCTCTTCCAAATGTATCTCATGGCACACCAGCTACTAGCACGGTCAATCGAAATCATTGCAGAAATAGTTGCATATCCCTGTGTTGGTTGCTGTCGTAGTTTGTCAAGGAGTATCAACCATGCTCAATCCCCAGCTGGTGGCCAGTTAGATTGGAACACTGGACCCTGCAAACCGGTACCACAGACTTCAGTGAGCAGCCCTTTGGGGGGATTTGAAACACAAGAAGGCTCGGATGGTCATTTTGATGGAGATGGCCTTAGTTGATCATGGTGAATAATAATGATGAATGGTGGTTGATGAAGTGTGCAGTTTTGAACGGCCAATGTGAGCAAACGACGATTCCACTCGCATGGGATTACCAGCAAAACCTGGCTTTGTTTGTTTCCGAGGCCCAACTGAGCAGCATATGGGTGTTTCTCAAAATATGGGACCCCCCAGTTATCAGCCAGTATCAGTCATTGATGGAAATAAACCCACCTTTTGGGGGGGTCCCCTATGGCTTGAGAAACCCCCATTTCGTTGAAACAAAGCGTTGCCAGCAAGATGCTGCTGAAACCTCTTGATTGGTTCAATTTTGCTTTGCCAATGGGACTGGTAGCATCCAGCACCAGCGGTTGTACAACTATCAACCAGCTGATCGTTGGCAACTGGACCTGGTTGTCGGTTTTTGCCCCCACTCCCACGGTCCCAAATGCGTGGCGAAAATCATAGGGTTTGGAGGGTGACGTGGTGAGCCCAGGGGAACGTACTGAGGGTAAAGCCACGACTCCCCATGTCCATTTCTTACAACTCATTGGGACTCGAGACCATTATGGCATGAAAATGTTGATCATTTTAGGTGAACTTCAACAGAATATTGAAAAAACACTAATTAATCACTATTGTTATCAAATAATAACAACAATAATAACAGCAATAACACCAATAATAACAACAATAATATTAATCATGACAATAGTAGCAATAATAGTAAATTCCAATCGGTCCGGATCTGACCAAGCGGCGGTCCCCGGGAGAAGAGCATCTCATGAGACCCCAGGTTCCAGTCCACCAAGCAGTCGACACCTCGATGCGGAAGCAACCACCAGCAACGCCGGTGCCAAACGACCCGCCAGAGGTGCAGACGTTTGATGGTCGAATTGATGGTGAATTGATGGTGTTTGATAGTGTATTATAGTTCGTTGGTGTTCATTGCGGATTTTCATAAACCACGTCATACATGTTTCATTGAGACCAGTATTTTTGATGGGAGAGGAAGATCCTAATGAAAATATGGATTTATCCATAGATCGATATTATGTGTATATACACATATTTATATATATATATATATATCTAGATAGATATAAATAAATATATATATATATAAATATACGAACAGGGAGTGCTCCGAACCATCCGAAAATGTTCTTGCTAGAGAACCCATCAGTTCTGGACACACTCATATTGACTATCCCATATGGTGGTTTCCCAAAATAGGGGTACCCCCAAATCGTCCATTATGAAACACTTATAGTAATGAACCAGCCATTTTGGGGTACCCCCATTTTCAGAAACCCCCATATGATCCCTACCTGCCTAAAATGTGGCCAACAATTTGGGCCCATCCCAACCCGAAGCTACTCTATCACCTTGAAACACTCCCACATGGTGATGGGTCAAACTTCGCTGAAAACGGTTGATTGCTTTTCTCCCTGAAGATGTGCACAGCTTCATGACACGATGTCCACCAACATAGAAAAAAGGGAACCTGGACCCAAACCATAAATAATCATAGGCATCCATAGGCTGTCATGGCGGCGACCTCCCAAGGTGTACCAAGCTTTGTTGCGAGGTGCAAAGCTCATATTGGAAGCTCAAATGGTGTTTGGTGATGTCGTAGAGTAGACTGTGCTTCTGCAGCAAAGGTGCCAAGGCCTCTGCAACAAAGGGAGTCGCAGGAACGGGCAGAGTGGCTCTGAGACACCGAAACCCTTAGGCCTGCAGTGACATGCACCACTGTGAGACAAGTTACGTGAGAGCAATCGAGCCTTGTCTCTATTGTCAATTAGTCAGGCTTGCATTGATTAAGGAGGAAAGCTATACGATCAGCATTGCATCATCATAACACTATTTTCCTATGCACCGGGCGAAAGTGATGAGGACTCCAAGATCAAAAGGCAGAACAAGTGATCCTCCAGATCAATCTTGGCCTTGCGGAGATGTGGAAGTTTGAATTTCCCTGTAGGGACTGCTGGATTGGCAACCCCCGTGATTCTGTCATCACATCATCACTACAGGCTGGCCAACTGATGCAACATCATGGTGCCAAGCATTTTCCATCATCTAACCATCAATTTCACATCAACTACTGTAGCCACCATTTCACCACCATTCAACCACAATTTGACCATCAAATATCATCAAATTAAACACTATTTAACCACCATTTCACCACCATATAACCATCATCATCAACCATGATGAAACAACATGATTGGCCATCTGGACGAACCACAACAGCCCCCCTTGGTGAAACCCTCAGCTCTGAAGCATCCTCGCCTCACGGCAAAGTTCGCGATAGAGAAAGTTCGGCAGCATGGCGTTCATCTCCTGATACACGGTTGCCATCGGAGTTGCGGTTCACCGTAACAACAGTTGGGTTGGGCTCCAACCGATGATAAGGGTACTCCAAAATCAAAGCTACTAACAACGGCAGCTTGCTATACCTGGGTTACCAGCGGATACCAAACTCGTGGAAGTCATGCCCAAATCGTCGAACCACGCCACTGTTTGTTCGGATTGGTGGGATTGATCGGCATCTCCAGTGATGGGCCAGCAACGTTGTAACTTCTCTGCACAGAAAAGCATTTGAAAAATGTGCACTGAGCTGTCAACTGTGGAACGCCAACGGTGGTGAAACACCCAGGTTCAACGGCAGCTCATCCGCGCAAGATCAATCCTGACCTCAAAATGTATTGTTTCTCTACTCAACCGGGGTTCCTGGTGGGCTGTGTGAAGAGAATTGATTCTGCTGCAAGCAATGCCAAGATTTCCATTACCTTTTTGGCGCAGCAAGCAGAATGGCACGCTGAAACCTCTGACCGGTCACCGGGTGGGTGGTATAGCCATACGCTCCACCTGCAATCATGCGAACGTTTTTTCACCCGAAGCCCAAGGATCGACCATTTCTTGCCGTTGGTAGCTGCTGACATGAGTATGATTCCTATTCATTCCTACCATTCTGATTGCTGCATTGGATGAGCAGCCCCTGTAAGTGCTTTATAACGACCACGGGACATCATTTTGCCGTCCATAATTGCAATTGTCGAGCCTGTGTCCATGACAAAGCATGTCCATCCTTCCATTTTACCATCATTGATAGTTAGGGGCACAGTGGCCAATGGATCCGTTGACTCACATAACATTTGAATTGTGGTTGACGATGTTAGGTAAATGTTAAGAATAAGATCATAATTATGATGTAAAAAAAAAACGTATATGCTAAGAATTGTTGACCAGAAACACTCATGATTGGTCATGGTTGATAATTTTCGAAAAAATAACCTGGTTCTTGGTTTGTTTCGTCATTCCAAAAATGTTTATCAATCATCCCAATGCCAAACAAACCACCAATCAGTAGTTGTTTAGCCATGATTGCTTCTTCATGATCCCCTATTAACCACTATTATCCCCAGCGCTATAATCCCCTATGAACCACCAACCAGAAGCCAATCACCATAAATTGTTCCGCACCTACCGGTTGCCGGCCTGCTTGCAAGGTGGGGCCACCCTCGACATGTTGTTGTGCAGATGATCCTGGTGAGTGGCAAACCGCTGCAAGGCAGACAGCAAGGCCGGACTGCCTTCTATGAGAGAAAAGAGATCAAGTTTGTGTCGCAAACATATGATCATCTCATATTATGCCTACGTACATAGATCTGTATGTATGATGTATACTTATGTTTGCACATCTATTCATTTCAAATCTATATCTATATATGCATATATTACCAGATCATTTTCAGATGATGGAAGGTGTCAAATGGTTTGTATATCAATTCATATCATACTAGCTGCTTCAGTCTGGATTGCGTGACAAGAAAACAGGAACACGGATGGAATTCGACGGAGTGATCCCTCATAGCAACAACTAAACCAACCACATTTGCATTACGTCACTCTGCTGCGGAATCTCATTGTTCTCCAAGTGTTGCTCGTTTGGCGAGGAACCGCATTTTTTGAACTGTTAATTGTACACTGGGTGATACCATTGTAGACTACAGTAGCGGTCACGACAGTTTCTTCGCGGCAGTTTCTACATGATAGTTTTATGGCCCAAATCTACATGGGTTGCTTGCACAACACATGTCTCTTGTTAGTTCCACACTGGTCGTCCCTGCAGACTTGATCAAGCATAGTGATAAAGACTCCAGGTTCAATGTTTACTACTGTATGTTAAGGTGCAGGTACAGATACTGACTGGACAGCCTCAAAGAAAAATCCACACTGCACCAATGAGGATGTCAAGTCAGTTGCTGACCTTGGTCAACTCCGGGGGTAAAAGTGTAGAAAAGATTTGTCGCGAGCTCTTCAAGTGTTGGACCCACGTACAACGTTTCAAAGAGCCGATGGCCCAAGTACTGATGGCCTAACGACACACATCAACAATCGGACACATGAATCACTGTGCAAGACTGGTGCACTGCTTGAAGATCACAAATGGCTGTGAGTCAAAACCCTGTACCCCTGGTTCCCCTATCATTAACCATTGTTTTCCCTATAGAATGGTTGGTTGTTATCCCCAATTATTGCTGGTTAATACTGACCCATAGCCAAATGTTTGCAACGCCCAACCGACCAACCAACCAACCAACCAACCAACCAACCAACCAACCACCAGTCCCCTGACCGAACGACCAGGGCTGCCTTCACTTGCAGCTCCAATTCCCAGGACACCTCAATTTCTCTGCTGTCAAGTCGCCACAAATGCTCGTTTCTTAAAATCGGGGTACCCAAAAGTGGTCGGTTTATTATTCATAAATGCCTAATAGTGGATGATTTAGGGGTCCCCTTTTTTGAGAAACACCCAAATTAAAAGCTGGTTGTTCGAGCTACTTGTTTCATCACTTTCCGTTTTGAAGATCCAACAGTCTTGACATCTGGTGCCACCCTGAAATTCTACAACTTCACAGCTATAGCGGGGTCGTTGACGCAAAACATCACATCTTTTCTCAGTATAAGGTGATACGAAACTTGTCCTAATGATGGGTCATCGAAACTTGGTGAATCTAAGTATGCTACAGTCCAAAGTTAGGGATTCACAATTTCCCCATCCAAGCACCTACTCCACAATTTCGTCATCATCTGGGTTGTTTAACATCACTACCCTTGCAATGACTCATGTTTCTCAACAGTCACTAGGCACAAAAACACTAACAGCCAGTTGCAGCTCCCAAACACTCCACATCACTGTCCACAGTTGAAGCATATCTCTCCTGGTGAACTTAGGGATATTCGCCAATTTCGTCAGCTCTGTTCTGCTGCTCAAACAAAAGGATTCTGCTGATTTTGGTGATGAAAAGGACATCTTGTATTTTGCCACGAATCCTTTCCTTGATGACATGCAACTGATACCAGTGACTCCAGTTTGGTGACGTTCTTCTCGCACCGGTGTATTGGTCGGTTCATTTGGGTCAACATTCTGAAATAAACAGAATAGTCAACAAGCGATTTCCACGTTCAAGTGAAAGTTTCAAATGTTGTGTGCTTACCGTTGGCACCCGCAACAGCACCTTGATCATCGCTGGGCTGCCAGACAGGATATATCATGAAGAAATCTGAGACCTGCAAAGATTGGGCGCTTCAGGAAATGTCAGGATTCTGTATCAAGGTTACCATGAAAAGAGCCGGGGGTTTGAGGTTGATCCAATCCTGCAACTTTGGCATTTCCATGAGGGGCACACCCTAAAGAATCTAAACAAACAATGTGTTAAAAACCATGAAAAAGGTAAATTTGGACCGAAAAAACATGAAGAAACAATCTACTAACATGGAAAACGCACGCGGCTCGTGCGGTAACTGGCACTACGGCAAGTCCTTGGTGTAGACCAGTTGTTTGATCGGAATAGGAACGATTTGCTAAGTATCCCATCCAATTGTAGTGGCTTACATGTAAAGATGGAAATTGCTGGCTTCCAGGTTAGTTTACCCGAGGGTACCAGGTACGTGGAAGTCTGATCAGATGATCATCCTTTTTGGGACGCTTGTAAGTCCTATATACCACAATTGGTGATGACGACCGTCCCTGATGAACAACAAGCCGTCTCCGCAACCAACAGTCACCTGTCAGCATGTATCAGCTACCACGCAACGCGGATGCCCCTACGTCTACTGTGGGGTCCATCAAGGAACATGAAGCAACAACAATCAACAGCCGACATGACGACGACTACGACGACGACGACGACGACGACGACCACAACAACATCAACAACAACAACATCAACAACAACAACAACAACAACAACAACAACAACAACTACTACTACTACTACTACTACAACAACAACAACAACAACAACAACAACAACAACAACCCGGCAGGTTAATACTGATTGTTGACAACACTCTTTTGAATGACAAACCTTGATTATTGACAACCTCAAATTTCAATCATAATCATGATTGAAACATGTTGTCCGGAACCAAGACGTTGTTTTTTCTCTAAAACCATGATCATTGAACTTCCGGGCGCGCCTGATATTCGGCCTCTTTCTGCATGCGCCTCACCCGCCGAATGTCCTGAGTGCATGGGTAAGTAGGGGACATGGCTAAGTAGCTCCTGGGCAAGACATAGGTAGTCATTGACTACTGAGATTCTGGCTCTACGTGGTCAACGTACCCTGGGTTCAATGTGGAGAACATGCATCTTTGAATGATTGTCCTATGGAAAAGTGGTGGTTCTCCACATCTTTGCTCGGTATTAAACTATGTAGTGCACAGTATGATTTTGAATCGGATCTTGTGGAGCTTGTGGTTGCCTGATCTGGTGTTTATGTCCACCCGTGATGGTTGAAAAACAGCCAGGACTAACGGCAGTGAGTCTTCGGCAATCATAACAATGGTCACTGGTTTATAGTGCTCAAGAATAAGTTACAATAGTGATTCCAGTACAGTAACAGTGATTAATAGTGGTCAATAATGAAATCATCGGTTCTGCAGAACACCAAACTCAGAACAAACAATACACCAAGAGAGGTTGGCGAGTAGGCCTTCGTCAACTATGGATGATGATCCAAAATGAAACCGAGCGGTCTAATCCCGTGGCATCAGGATCAGTAAACAATGGTTCTTGACCAACTGGATGGCGTAGGTACCTCCTAACATCCCGTGATTATCGACTACATGTATGTGTGGGGAGGTCAAAACATCTTCGAATTAAGCAAATCATGAAATCCTCTGGCGGGAAATCCTGGGAAGGAGGGCTTTGCCATGACTTTGCCAAGCCGAGAATTTCATCTTTGGAGGAGCCTTCCCGTGTGAAACGTGAAGTTGGTCGAATGGTAGTGAAAACCAGCAAATCTCCTGGTCTTAAGTGCTCCAAAACTTTGACTGTATTCACAACCAACGAAGTAGTATTACCAACGAGTAATGGCTACCAGGTGCTTGATTAATGGTAGTAAGCTAATGGTACTAAGAAGCAACTTGATGGTTAACAGTAGTCAATAATGATAGCTGATCATTCAACCAACCAGTACATTTTGCCCACCAGTGGGTAAATCATACTGTCAACCATGATTTGCAGTGGTTATTCAAACGAAATGATTGATACAGGTTGACATTGAGGGATAGTGACTACCAACGGTCTGTGTCATTGGTCGACAGGTGGATAGGAAGCTGCAGCTACATGGCATTTAAGACTGTAATAGTCTACAGTCTCCCTAGTCTGAAGGTCCTACGGCATGATCTGTTCATGCTGATCCGTCCATATGGAAATGCAGCACATGCTATATTGTATCCAGCAGACCAGGAGGTCAAGTGTTAGGACAAAATCTCGAACCAGTACTAGTTCTACCGGGCGGTATCCCTGAAAATCAGCCAAATCTCATCGTGGTTGGCCGGGGCCCAACCATTTGGGGGCAGGCCCGATGGCCTAGCCAAAAGCTATATGCCAAGCTTCACTAGTGGGGGGAAAAACTTCTCTGCAGTCAGATGTACTCGACACTCAATCAACCAGTTTGGAGGGAAAACAGCTGCCATGGTCTTGTTGCAAAGAGTATCATCAAAACCAATATTAACACACGGACCCTCTATAGTCATAGTTGCACAAACAACAATATTTGCTTCGACAAACTCTTGATGCAACATAGAAACCAATCACAATTCGATTGTAGGTCTAAAGGTGACAGCAACCACACCTGTATATCCATTCAGTATGCTCTTTTCATGCGAAAACTATGAAGTGAAGCAAACCATGCCTACATTGTTCAACAACCAAGCGGTTCATCGAAGCAACTCATGCCACAAAATCACACCCCACTCGGAGAATGCAGGTGCACTGTCGTACACAATGTCACTTCAATGTCTCATATAGAGAAGCTCGTTTGATGCTTATTTCTTAAACACGAATTGGTGCGTTATTACATAAAAGGATGCTTGTTCTTTGAGCAATTTTGGTTGTTTCAATATGTCTTGATCCCTATGGTTTGACCCTTGTGGGCTCGAACGTCTATATCTGCTCCACATATTGAACCGCTTGAAACTGAAGAGTACAAATATTGCTAACAACCACAATAAAATAGTACGGGGCTGTATCAATGTGGGAGCCTGACTGCCTGCCCAGAAACAGAGAGATCGTTGGTGACGATGGAGGTGAAAATTGAGCCGCCCAACCTTGACCGATGGGATCCAGAAGTGCAATGGCCGGAAAACCTAGCAGTCAATAGCACTATCTTCATGAAAACTGGTACATCATTGTTCAGTCATGATCCAGTCATACATTATTTTGATTCATTTTACTGTGTTTTTTTCCGAAACTCAGTACTCTTGTCAGGAACAACGGGCCGCCAACAAACAAGGAGTCGAGCTGTTGTGATGTCAACTTCCACACGGTTCCTGACATTTTCTTCAGACCCGTACCAATATTGCAAGCTAGCAATGGTTGTGCCAAAGAACGTCGTAATTGATTTTATTTTGGGTGTTGACTTATGTCCTCGTATGATTTAATAAGTGTAATAATCCTGGGATGATGAATTAATGTTGACTAAATGTTGATTCATAAATGATTACACTGATTGCAAGGAATCAAATGATCCTGGGATGACAAATTATGTGATGATTCAGATCATTCCTTGGAAAATCCCAGTAGATGTGCCGCGCCGTGAAAAGTGGTGGAAACACCCCTTTCCCACCCCTGATACTTCTTGGTCGATTGGGAATCACTGATGATTAGTACTGGTCTGGTTGTTAGGAACCTTGGTAGTTATATATATATATAAAAAAACACATATATCTATATATGTGTACCAAAACCATCATTCCCAAAAATGCGAAAATCCATGTTGGGCTTTGCTGGGAACGTCTATGAATTGCGCCCATCAAACCAGGTAGCTTAATGATCCGAACGATCAAGTGACCAGGCGTTTTGACAACGTTGGTCAGGTTTTTTGTGCGAAAAGAATCTGGTGAGAAAACATCGGATAACATGGTTTTACTAAGAAATGTTTAGGCCAAAAGATCAAACCAAAAGAACGTGCTCAGCCCGAAAAAAGCAGCACCTGTACGTGTGTCACAAGCCGCGTGATGGCTATTGGCACGTACCCCTGGTAAGGTGGAGATCCCAACGGTCGCAGGGTTCTCAGTACCACGAGCCGCAACCAACTGGCTGATTGCCTAGCGACGTTTTATCTGGGCCGGGCTATATATGGAGAGCTTCACATCAAGGCTGTGCTAACAATGATCTGGAGTATACCAGCGATATGAACTATTTTGTTTATCAATGTACCAGTGTGGTGAAACAAAGACCGGAGACCGGCGAGGGAACAAAAGAAACACAACCCAAACTAATTTGGTGTTTGTTCATGTTGAGCCATAGTCAGGGTCCAAACTCACCAAACAACAGAGCTATACCAAGTATATATACCCTTTCCCATCAACGGATTTAGGACCATGCCGGAATAAATGGTGGATCCAATGAGCATGTTTGACAATGTCTCATAGAATTCGACTAATGCAATCATTCCCCAACTACATCCCCGCTTTTGGCGGAGGGTGTTGATTGTTACCACCACCCGCTGCTGAATACGATTGATACAGCAATATGATTTTATTGCCACAACTGGTGGAGGAAGACCAGTTGCTGATGGCTAGCAACCTTTGTAAACGCATAAAACCTATGGATATATCAGCTGCTGATTACTATCCCCTTTGCTTTACCATGAACCATCACTGCCGCTTCTTGTTGGTTCAAGCATAAAATATCACAAATCATTGCTTTTTGACCAGCATGAAACAAAGAATCGTCCTTGTTTGCCACTGACAATCAATACTAAATATCAAATATCCATCCTCAACGCTGGCACTCGCCAGTATCAACCATCATTAATGAAGGACTATGAACCATTATAATTATGAGCAGATCATGATCATCATCACCACCACCACCACCATCATCATCATCATCACCACCATCATCATCATTGCACTATTCACCATGGCTCAAGACCTGTAATGTTTGGCCAAACCGTCACAACATCGACCATCGCGCCCGGGTCCGAGCAGCAAGGCTAGTCCTGTCGCCAGCACCGCCAGAAGCCGTTCCTTGGGATGGCCGCGCGGCGACTGGGCCAGCACCACGATCCAGCTGTGGGGATGCAGGATGCAAGTGTAAAGTCAATGGATTCCAGGAACCATCAGTTTCACTGCTATGACTGTAAATCATCATTGACTACTATTGGCCATCATTTAGAATGGCTTGATTCATAATTGTTTATGTTTATACACATAAAGGATCATCTAGCCGTTGGAGGGTTGGTTACCAATGGTAAACAGTACTGTAGTTAATGAATCGTTAATCATGCTGAATCCATTGCTAATAATGAAATCATGGTTCATCCCCAGTAACCGCTGATGATAGTAACTGTTAATGATGATTCATCCCAATAACTATGAACATCATTATTAAGAGTTACTATGAAAGATAGTTATTGACGATGCTTCACCTAACTATCTTTCATACTAACTGATCAACTGTTACTAGTTCGCAGTAACAATATGAGTTCATACTGGTGAACTAGTAACAGTTGATCAGTGGTTCCCCGGTTCACCAGTCGAACCCAGCTGCCGCCTTGGAGCACGATGCTTGATGATGATTAATATGGCGAGCTGGGTCAATATTGATCAAACAACTAATGGGGGATAATAACCAACAATGATAAGGAAAACAATGGTTGATGATAGGGGAACTAGGGGTACGGGGTGAACTGACCCATAGCCATATTGCTGGATGTAACGTTTGTTGATGATGCTTTAAAGCAAGCTAATCATGGTTCTAACCACCTGATGAATGGTTTTAATGATGGCTGATGATAGTTGAACATCACAGCAAATGCTGCTGGAGTACTTGATGTTGTGATGCTTGATAACGGCTCTGAAGGAGTGAAGCAGTGGTCAAGGAAGGATCCGAATGTTTGATCAAGATGAATGATGCTGCATACTGGTTCTTAGTCATGACCAACGTTTCCACTAACCAAAACCAAGAAGAATGAGTGATTTAGGGTTGGTGGAAACCAACGCTTGGAACGAAGAATCTTACCAAGTAAGGTTGAGATTGCCCGCGTCCCACGATCAGCAAGGAATTGGGCGCTCAGCAGGGACCACCGGTCACGTGCGTACTTGTGGCATTCCCAGCTCAACAACAACCAGCTGCCAACCACAAACCACCAAAAACTGACCGCCAACTACCAACAGCCAACAGCCAACAGCCACTAACAGGCTTCGTCATGGACTCTGCTCAAAGTTACAACCTCTGAAGACCATGAAAGGAAGTCCCTGCTTTTGAGGTCGTTCTTCCAAGCACAAGCAACTGGGAGATCCTTTTGCAGCGTCTAGACTCGCCCCATGGAGATCGAGGTTGAAACTTGCGTTGTTGGAACCACTAATTTGAACCAAAACCGCCTGGAGCATTGACCGACAGCCAAATGCTTTCCCAGCAAACTGCACATGATTTCATCAAAAACATTTAAGGGTCAGCCTAATTCTTGGACCTGAGTGAATTTGTTCAGACATGTCCACACAGCAATTCTGCTGTTTAGAAGTGTGTTCACATGCATATGTCACATGCACAAGTAAATGTGTCTATTTGCATCCAAAAATACTTGTTTGCATGTACTGTCTGTCCACCATATTGGTACATATATTTGCATATACATACGTATCGGAACACGCATAAACACAAAGATGCATGGAGACGCCTCTATATTCATAGAAAAATACGCAGCACGTGCATGTCCATAAGTAATACTTAGACAAGATCATACAATGTACATACCGGAGATGTGGATGTCTATATCTAGCTCTTGTCGTCCAGACTTAGCTGCAACTCTGGACATGACAGCGCCAGCCAAAAACCGAGAAGCTGGTTGAGTACCGAGCTGCATGTTCCTCACTCGCACAGGGATCTTGGTCAGATTTCGCTACGAACACAGGGGTCCCGCAACCCAACCAACCAACAAGCAATTTGCATGTAAGAAAGCATCAATGATGGGAATGTGATGAGTAAGCAACACCGACAACCACCGCAACGACAACGACAACGGCTACGACGACGAGGACTAAATTGAGGACGAAGGCAAAGATGGTGTTGTTCACAAGCAATAATGCTGTACCAATACTAACGATGAGGATGACAACCTTTTGCAACGCTGACAACAAGGATGGCGACAACATCAAAAAGCACCACAGCCACAACAAACAACAGCAAACGCATCAAAACATGACAACGCCAAGCGCAAAAAACGATAGTCCGATAGTGACGAGCCAATGCTGAAAATTTGGAATATCCCAACAGGCCACAGATTGAGATCCTGAGTTGCGGACATGTGGACAGGTAACAGTAAAACCACCAGCAACAGCAGCGCCAATAAACAAAGGGTCCCGGTTGCCCAAGAAATTCGTTTCACTTCGGGGTTGGGTAAGGTCAGGACCGCTAGGAGTCCCCCAATACATTTCCCATGGCCAGGCGTTTACTCCAAACCTCCAATCGGGACATGGTGATTACGGAGGTTTCGCGCCCCCCCAAACCATCCCAAAGTGATGATTCTGGGGGTTGGACGCCATGAATTTTGATAGGTCCCCAATCAAAACATTGGACCCCATGAATTTTGGGAAACCCCTTATCGCCGCACAGCCGCTGCCAAGGGTCTCGAAAGTGCGCGACGGATGCAATCTGGACAAGGCCAATTCCAAGCTTCTCCAGTAGTGATCCTGCACGCATAAAGCTCGCTGCACCTAAATGGCGGTTTCTCAAAGTAGAGGAACTCCAACAGTCATAGGTGCAAGGTGGGCCCCCAACCACTTAGAAGTTGGGTTATATATAACCCCTATAACTGGTAGTTAACCCTAGTTAGATTAGTTATAAACCAACTAACCAAAGTGGTGGAACGGGGCCCACCTTGTGGCTGAGAAAATTCCATATCCAACGGTCACCCACCAAGCTCCCAAGCGTTGACCATAGCAGGGTGGCTCGTACCATCTTTCTAACCGGTTTCCCTTGCATGGCTACATCGCAACCAGGGAGGCTCCATGGCTACCCTTTACCCCATGGCTTTAGCACCTTCGGAAAGTGAAGCAGCTGCGCCGTGGCCCAGAAAATCACTGACCTGTCCCACGCCTTTGGATCTCCAGTATTTGTGACAGCCATATTTTCCGGATTCCTAGTTGCTGTGGAACACCGCCATGTGAATGCTTGGTTGATCTTGTCTATGCATGGTATCCCACAGGTCTTGGCCGTGGATTCAGGATAAATATTACACACATGCGTGCGTTTATGTTGGCGCACTGAGGTACGATACTGTCTCCGTTTGGACGCCGTCACGTACTGTGGGTCCAAACGAAAATGCTCCGAAGATGCGAACAGTTAAAGGTCTGTATTGGGATATTTGGCTATTGGCCAAAGCCAGTTGACAGGAGGTCTATCTTAGCAGGGAAACTACAACTTGCAAGTTGCAGTCAATTCATTGACAGGTGATGGTGAACGTCCTAAAAACAAACAGAACCTTCAATATGATTAAGTTGGAATGGACCCAGTCAGAAACTCCGATATCCAATCTGTTCTATCGAATGGCATTTTCATATTGTCATCTCCTTGTTGCAGTTGTAACTGCCTGTTCCATCACGGCCGATCCCAGTGGTCACCCAGTAAGCCGTCCGTCACAAGGCTTGGCGAAGTCATTTCTTGAGACGTGGCCGAGTCGACGGCAAACCAAGCGCAAGTCAACACGTGTAGAAAGAGCAGACCCCTGAGTCAAAAACGCGGCTGGCAAACCTCTAAAGCCGCAAATGGTGGTTGGTGTTGGCAGGTGATGCTTGGCAATAGCCAATGATGGCATGTTCATGAGTGATATGAATTGCTGATGGTTCAATGTTGGCAAATATTCTGTTGGTTGGTGAATAATGGTCCATAATGGTGGATGATGGTCAATGCTGGGAAATTATGGCTGATCATGGTTGATAACGATTCTTATGTAATGTTTGTAAATGATGGTTAGTGATGCTTAATAGGGATTGACAATGGGAGAATAAACCCACTCTTCCATAGTTTTACCCCGATGCCCCAAGTCAAGTGAACCAGCGTTGACAAGACAGCCAGCCAGGCTCTTGTCTCTGGCTATATAGTGTAACTTTTCAGCTCGCTGCTGAAGATTCTGCCATGGCTAGCCGCCATCTGTACCCAACACTCAGCTTCATAAAGTAGCTCCTCTTCGCTTTCAAATAGAAAACATACTTTCGCTTCTGCGCCCACAGTCTCGGCATGTTTTGGTGCAACCGTCACCTTGCAAATCTAGCGCGCTTTCCCTTCAAACATGCGAAACCGATGTGTCAATATGCTACTTGTCTTGATATGGGTGTCTGTCAAAATAGGGAACCCAAAAGTCATGGTTGACGTCTTATTAATTATAAATGATCAATATTTGAGATTTTGGATGGTCTCCTATTTTGAGAAACCACCATATCTGAATCTCCTATGTCAGTGTACCTGGCAACTTGATCTGGGGCATCTCATCTCAAAGCATCCCAGCTGGGGTGATCTTATGCCCGTGAAAAACCGCTGACAGTACTGGCCGCACCCAGCGCCATCCTCCTTCCGGTCTCTTCCAACATAAAAAGATGCTGTTTGCTCAAGGGCTAAAGTGGCTAATAAGGATCAATGATGGTCAATCACGGTCAATGATGGTGAATAAGGATCCACAAGGATCAAAGTTGGTGAATCAGGATCAATGATGGTCAACGATAGAAAATGGTGGTCAATACTGGTTGATAATGGTGAACGATGATCAATGATGGTTAATGATGGTTTTGGTCAATACCCATCCAACAATTCCTGGACCAATCCGGATGCACCTAAGGTTTGCAGTTGGGAAGGCTGTAGGTATGAACCATATCAACCACCAATCGATAACAATCTATTGGTGGCTAATGATGGTTCTTCTTGGTGACTATATAGTGACGCTTCTTCATGGTGGCTACTGATGGATCTTGTTGGTGATAAATGATGGTTGCTACCCATGGTCAAACATTAAAACATCCGCCATCGACCATTGAGATAACATAAACTCAGCGTCATTCACAATCAGCTCCCCATGTTCATGCCGCCGAGCTACACCAGCATTGCCGCTAATATATTCACAACGCCGCGGACCTCTCGACTGCTACTATGAAACCAGCGTCTCACAAACCTGCCACGCGACGTTCACCGTAGTGGTTAACAGTGGTTGGTCATGAGCCATGTTTCAAAACTAAATGATGATGACTGATGATGACTGATGATGCCTGATGATGACTGATGATGACTGATGATGACTGATAATGACTGATGATGACTGATGATGACTGATAATGACTGATGATGCTAATGTCTGGTTGGTAACGGCAATGGCCAATCGTGGCAAAGAATTGCCATTTGAAGGTGATTCGTAAAGCTTGATGGATTGTGAATGGTGGTCAATTTGCAAAATTGATGGTGGAAGTAACGATTGATCCTGGTGAATTGTCCTGGTTCAAAACATGAATAGTGGTTAATACTGCTGGTTTGCACCATTCACTGAACGGTTAATGAATCTGAATTCAAAAGAAACCTCTTTTTGCCTCTAAACCTCTGAGCTTAATCAGGTAAGACTATCCGATAAGTCATCAGAAAGTGTCAGCCCTCACTCAAAGCAT
The DNA here is from genome assembly GCA_009767595.1 of Symbiodinium kawagutii. Classification (NCBI taxonomy): domain Eukaryota; class Dinophyceae; order Suessiales; family Symbiodiniaceae; genus Symbiodinium; species Symbiodinium kawagutii. The sequence goes on along the minus strand of VSDK01009365.1, from coordinate 88,283 downwards.
GTTTCTGTCCGTGAAACTACGTGCCTCCATGCCGCTAATGTCCTAAACCTAGACTTGTGCTTGAACCCAGAAACACCCATCGCATCTTCGGGATAAAAACAGTGTTCTGAACGATCAACCAAGCAAGGACATGAGCGAACTGGCTTTGGGCAAACTCGCTCTTTGGCACCAACTGCATCTCGCTATCTCTCATCAATCGTCTAAGTGACGCTTGCAGGATCACCGAGACCACTGGCGTGACAAAACCTGCAACCCGATGTCGCCCATGGACTCTTAACAAAACATGGCAGGACGAGGTACCCTCTAAAGATACCCTCACAACAATCAACAGACAACCATCGCGCGCATCAGCGAAACGGGTTACCTACACCGATCCGCTCCCACAAGCGGAGTTCCTGCCTTGCAAAGCCAGTAATTCCGTAAAGACGTGGAACTTGTAGGATTCGCAGCATGTAAAGCCCTGGCAGATTCGACGTTGATCATTGATGATTGACCATAGTAGTGATGCTGAACAATGGTTGAGGTCAACAAAGAATTGAGCTTCAGCCTATAACCACGGTGATGTCTGGGAGCAATCATCCACTGCTGCGACAGGGCCCCATGTCCGGAAGAACATAGGAACGTGATGTCCACCCCCATTAAACCTTGATTTACTGGGCCATTTTTATGCTGCTATCTACCATAACGGGTAGCTACCCTGGTCGTAATTAAAGTTAGGGGGGCACCACCTTCCGTACTCCCATCAACACGAATTGCAGGATATTTTCAACTCAAGAACAAAGTACCGTTCATGGACCGTGCAATTGATCATTTTTAGTCAGGAATCGATTCACGGCTATGTTTGGGTATGCGCCAAGCCATAGGGTAACCAATCGGCCCCATCCAAAAATGATCATTTGGTAATTTCTCAAAATGGGGGTACCCCCAAATCATCCATTATTAGTCATTATTAGTAGTAAATCAACCATTTTTATGGGTACCCTATTTTGAGAAATACCCATTTTACGAATGCAAACCATTGGCTGACGACCAGGGGTACCACGACCATGGCTTGGCACACACCCAAATGCTTTTTCTGTCAAGGACCATCCTGGTTTACCATCCATTAACAATCAATTCACCATCAATTACTGGTTGGTGGTTTCTATGTAACTCAATGTCGTGGAAACAAAGCATTCCAAATTATTCTGGTTGGTGGTTGAGCCACCCCGTCATGAAAAATATGCTTGTCAACCAACCATTTGTCAATCATTTACTAGGGAAAATCCAAAAAAATTGCCTATCATTCGCTGCCTGTCATTAACCATCCATGGTGGATGTTCATTAACCATCCATTAACCATCCATTAACCATGCATTAGCCATCCATTGGTGGCTGATCATTTTGAGTCTTCGTTGGTTCCTTTGCATTGGCCCGGCCCGAGACAATGGTCAACCTGGGTGCGCAAAATCGAGTCCCGTGCCCCCCCTTCCCTGTGAGGAAATCCTTCGCAAAATGCCCAAACCAAAACACAAAAACATCAATGAACTCTGTGAACCATATGAACTATATGAACTATATGAACGATGTGAATTTATGAAGTATATGAACCATATGCACTATATGAACGATATGAACTATATGAACGATATGAATTTATGGACTATATGAACCATATGCGCTATATGAAGTATATCAAGGATCTTCCGGATAGGCAGAGGCCTCATCTGCGACTACCGATTTGTCTCATCTGCGACTACAGGAAACCCCCCTGATTTCATCTCATCCACGACTACAGATTTTATCTCATCTGCGACTACAAGGCTCAAACACAAGGGCAGGGCGGGGTGGAGTGTG
>VSDK01009365.1:46505-86181 GCA_009767595.1 Symbiodinium kawagutii | reverse complement strand
CGGATGATGTTCGTTTTGACTGCAACATCACACGGACACATGGGATGGGTGGGGTGGGGTGGGGTGGGTGGGGCTGCTGACGTTCGTGTGGGCTGCAACATCATACACACATCCACGACTACAAGGTACTACAAAGTACTACAAGGTACTACAAGGTACTACCGATTTCTCTCATCCACGACGACCGATTTTTATCTCATCCACGACTACAAGGTACTACAAAGTACTACAAAGTAATACAAAGTACTACAAAGTACTACAAGGTACTACAAGGTCCTACGAAGGATTACAACGTACTACAAAGTACTGCAAAGTACTACAAAGTACTACAAGGTACTACAAGGTACTACAAAGTACTACAAGGTACTACAAAGTACTACAAGGTACTACAAGGTACTACAAAGTAAAACAACATACAAACTTCCGCGGTCACAGATGAGAAACATCTCGCGGTCACAGTCGAGAAAAATCCCGCGGTCACAGTCGAGGCCTCTTCCTCAAGGATATGACCTGTATAAACTATATGAACTATATGAACTATACAAACTATATGAAATATATATGAACTATATGAACTATATGAACTATATGAACTATATGAACGATATGAATTGATGAACTATATGAACTGTATGAACTATATGAACTATATGAACTATATCAAGGATATGACCTGTATGTGAACTATATGAACTATATAAACTATATGAAATACATGTGAACTATAAGACCTATATATACGATATGAACTGTATGAACTATATGAATTATATCAACTATATCAACTATATCAACTATGGACTTTTCGAATCGACTCCTTCATTTCTTAGAAATAAGGTCGGTAGAGATCTGGGAAAGTCCGAGGGATCGAAAAATTCAGCCAAGGATTTTGTGTCTGGAAATGCGCACCTTGCCACATGGGCGAAGATGTTCTGTCCATCCATTCAAAGAGCATCCTCGGCACAGCTGAACACATGGTTTGTCCCGAAGAACCAATGCTTCACAAGCATAGACAACCCTTACATACGAGAAATCAGAAATTGTTTCTGCTCCTGCTGCCAATAAAGACGGATTCTTCGTAGTTGGATGCTATCCCTATTTGCAGAACTTGTGTTGGCCCAGTATCAGTTTCTTTGGTCCGGTGTTTGGAGAAATTGGGATACCTCAACTACCATCTGGTGTCACCACTCCCTGTAGCTCTTTAGCTCCCCCTTTAAAGGGATTTGGGGATACCCCTGGCTCCTTAGCTCCCTGAGAATCACCAGCTAGTCAACCAAACATATTGAAAGAACTGATGGCAACCGCCAGTCATCGAAACACCCCCCTCCACCGCCTAGCCAGTTGTGTTGACCCGCTGGGAACAGATCCCCAGGTGCGTTTGCAACATCACCGTATTTTAGGATCTTTATTTTAGATATTTTGCGATAAAACCTAAATGTTTTAGATATGTACAAAACCTTTGATTTTTAAAAAAATAGATACGTAAGAAACCTGAATGACATCGCCGTATTTTATTGTCTTGACAAGTTATTGCTTCTCGTGTCAGGATATTCTGAAAAAATGCATGTCTGCTTGGTCTGCTTGTTCTCCCATCTCCCACTGACGCTTTGTTGCTATATCATTTTCACGAATCCAACTTTGTCACTTAATGATCCGTCATCAACCCATCATCAACCCATCATCAACCCATCATCAATCCATCAATCAACCACGATTAGCCATTAATCCCCATTGCTCATCAAACCGTAACTCACCATCAATCAACCATGCTTAACCATCAACCAACCCCTACTTGACAATAACCAACAATCATCCAAAACAGAAAAAAATCGCAAGCATTACTAACCACTACTATGAACCATTCACCAGCCAACCAGTCTCAACAACATGGCCGCATGGTCGCAACGGTCGCACGCCCAACGCCCCGTCGCAGCGCCCAGAAACACCGCCATCAGCGGCACCTCCAGCGCCGCAAAGCAAATGCCCCAGGGCTGTCCTCGAGGAGCACATGGGGCCAGCAGCACTGCGGCTACGCACTAAGGCGCTTAGGAGCTACAGCTAGTGCTACACTAGAACTAATTAGATAGCAACTAATGCTAGTAACAGTAGCGAGCTTTTTTTTGCAAAATCCATCACCACCAATAGAAACTAGCTACTATTGGCTACTAGAGATGGCAAGCTATGCAACTAGTAGCTCTAGCTACTAAGAGCTGGAGCTACTAGTAGATGCTTGAGACTTGCCCCTCTAAGGATCAAGTTTGGGGAGGACTCGCATCCATTGCTACCAACTCATAGTAGTATGTAACTACTAATGCATCATGAAAACGATTTAGCAACTACTCTTAGCATTAAGAACTCGCAGTAGCAAATTATAGAGACTACTAGCAATTTGAACAACTCACAGTAGCAACTACTAATAGCATTAGTAGCAATCAATAGTGTAATAACTGGCATCCATTTTAACAATCATTAGTGTGAATAACAACTGTGAGTTGATTGGTATAGGTAGCAATACTGTCATAGCTGGCAACTATTAGAAATATCAACCACTAGTACTATCATTGTAACCATTGTGGTCAGTGGTGGTAATACTATAGATATGTATAGATCATTTGCAGCACCTGTTGCTGATAGTAGCTGTTACGTACGATAAATGGAACTCGAACATTACCGATAATGGCATAATGGTAATGTTGCAAATATTGCACAGTAGTGAGTAGTGATCCTGAAGTAAGAATGACAATGCAGCAATTTCTGTGTATGTTTTGCCATCCACCGTATCTGGTTTTTGTTGGCAAGAATCTCCTGGGACTAGTAGATCTTCAAACATTTCGACGCATCGTTCAATAATACTACAGTACTCGTTCACAATTGTTGATATTGGTTCATAGCTGTTGATAATGTTTAGTTGCAATCAGTGATCGTCCGTGGTGGTCAATCATGCGTAAGATCCCTGATTGCAACCCAGATGATACTGAGTGTCAGCCACGGATCGAATTTCGGGGGTATCAGAGGCCTACAAAAGAGGCCACGAAAATGATAATTCAGCCAGTGACAAACCAAAAATACTCGTCGATCAGCCACAACCATGCGAATGGTGGGCCTTGTGCTCGATAAGGACATCCACATCTTCTGGTGATCCCTTGTCAATAGTGCAATCAAACAGCAAAGTTCAACAGGCAACTTCAACTGGAGAGTACATTCTTCATCTGGATGTGTTGTTCACTCTTGTCAGACGTTCCGTGCTTTGTTGGTAGGGATCAAATGATATCATGAGTCTCATTCGAAGCTGGCATGGTCTGGCCATGCGCGTTTTCTGCAATCTGGGCTCCGAAACAAACGGCTTCCTCTTCAACATTGACCGCTTTCTGGTTCTGAAGTTTGATAACTTGCGCAATGTTAGGTCCATCATGAACAAACCATCCATGTCTGAAATCAAACCGGTATAACTGATGGTGGTTTGTGAACACCTGGATATTCCATTTCTTCCAAATCAGGCTTCGCTCTTGATTGGGTCCACTTTCAGGAAAAGAAATCAGCACAAAAGCATCCACAGTCTCTTCCAAAACTGCCCATTCCGGCATTGAACTGGGCAATCAAATCTCAAAATCTCAAATCATCAAATGTAAAAAAAACTCCTCGGCGGAGCCCCAGTCCTTTGAAGTAGAACAGCAAAAGAAGTCGAACAGGCAAATTCAACATCCTGGGCTTGTCGCAATTCTTTCCACGGCAGTGGACAACAATTGACCAGTCCATGGGCCCGCAAAACCCGGAAAACGGTGGTTTGTATCCTCCAAAATATAGGCTATGACTCATATGACCTAAAAATAAGACATGGTTATGGAGGGCCCATGGATGATGAACATTATATAGTCCTTCTTACATGTCATAACATCGTCTTTGGCTCATGTAAGCTGATGCAATAGTTAAGCTCCAAGTTCTTCCGTCCACCCGTGATTTGCGGGCTTCAAGTGCCGTCACCAGCCCTTTTCCAGAAAAGGTCGGAGGCCATTGATCACTCTCAATCTGTTTCATTTATTGATCAAATTTTGTCTCCTGCGCCCAGTGTCCAAAAGATCATTTCGCCCACCCACATCCCCTGGTTGCCAAAGACCATCAATGGAATGGTAGCCACATCCTCGCTGCGGCCAAAACGGCGGAACTCCAGGATTTGAGACGGCTATACAGGGTTAATAAAGGATGCTTTCGGTTACCCGCATTTTCAGAAAACACCATATGGCTGTGGTTCAACATTAACCAACCAATAATGGGGGATATGTTCACCAATAATATTAGTGGGAAAACATTGGTTCATGATAGGGGAAGCACGGGGTTTTGACCCACTGCCATATGTGAGAATACATAGATGTAAATCATCGAAGGAAGTTTGGAAGTCAAACGTTCGACTCATGGAAAGTTGCAGTCAGTGTGTCAGTCAAATCAGCCAGGAGATCAGAGATGCGTCCGTGTGCATGATAGGTTGCAAACGCGCGCGCGAAATGTAACGCGTTTTTCAATGTTTCTGGCTCCCGGATGCGCGGAAAGGTAGGTCAAGCGGGCGGCTTCGCAGGTGAGTTCGGAAAGGAATCGGCAAAATTTGCACAGAGCGCGTTGCGCGCATTTGTGAGTCGAAATCGTAAAAAGGTGAGGGCTCCGAGGGACGTTTTGAAGATCAAATGTGCAAAAAGTGCACAGCACTGTGGTGAAATGCACATGCGCAAGTCGAAATTGCAAAAAACTGAAAACGTCGGGACACTTTTGGAAGATGAGATTTGGAAAAAGTGCACGACGCTGTCGCAAAACGCACATTTGCCTGTATAAATCATAGAAAACTTCATGTGTTCGCGGCACTTTTGGAAGATGAGATATGGAAAGCGCATGGCGCTGTGGCGAAATGCACATTTGCAAGTCAAAATCATGAAAAACTGAGGGTTTGGCATTTTTTTGGAGGTTCCACGAGGAACAGAACAAGATCATCGTCAGCATCATCATGATCATCTCTTCATATAGGCTAATGGGACCGGCACAGCCTGGCACGGTCACAGCCTGTTATGCACATAAAACGATATCGAGAGAAATAGATATGCAGAAATATAAATATAAATATATAATATAATAAATATACATTAGATACGCCATGAATCCGCACTTTCAATCAATGTAGCCAATCAAGTTCATCTCCTTTGAAGAGTATGATGAGTATGAAGAAGATAGCAAGCCACCCAACGCACAATAAATTACTACAAAGGTATAACAGGTGTGCTATTTCAAGATATCCAGAGGGGCTACCTGGCTACACGAATGGCTTCCGTCCATGTTCCATGGCAGTCGGTGGTGAAAGCCTTGGCGAAGCCAACAGACTGGGACCAATCTCAAGTCTGATATGGCGAGTTGGGTCAGGCAGTTAACCATCAACATTAAGCAACAATTTCATAGCTGGTTGATTGGCTATGGGTCAATATTAACCATCAACAATAAGCAACAATTTCATAGGGAAAACAGCTTGGTCAATGATAGGGGAAGCAGGGGTACAGGGTTTTGACCCCAGATTGGATCCTCACTTTCCACACCCACACTGCCCATACTGCAACAGAAATCATCAGGCAAATGATTTGTCCTTGATAACTTCCCCTGAAAATTCAAAATTGTAGATTCAGATGCGGACCCGGATCGAATACTGGTCATGCTTGGTGGCTGAATCTCCAGAACGTTTTCAAGATAAGTCATGGCACATGGTATGTCCGAATGTTCAATTCCAAACTGCCCCGTTTTTCCGTCGGTGAATCGACCCGGAAAGCATTCCTCCCCTCCGCACAGGACCCATCAACGCCCGCACCCATCAATCAACGCCTTTCAAAACAACTGGATCCCAGCCATGGCACGAAAATGATCATCAAGCCTGTGACGCAAGCCCAAATCAATCGCAGAACTGGCAAGATCTTGGTCCTGCAATGTCGACCCCCCAGTGAGGGCTTAACATGGTCAAACGTCGCGGCTGGATTAGCGGCTCAATCAACATGTGCAAAATGGATTGTTTCTCAAAATCCGTTATATTGCAATATAACCGTTATAAGCATTTATAGTAGATTAATATCTAATGGATTGTGCAAAATGGATTGTTTCCAAATCATCTGATATAACCGTTATAAGCATTTCTAGTAGAGTAATAGCGGTTTATGTACTACTTATGGATCATTTTTAGTAATGAATCATCCATTTCACATCCGCATGTTGACCTCCCCAATGCCGCATTGGAGCCAACTTCGAAAAATGAGAAGCCAAGAATATCTTCGTGTGCTTCACAACCGCAATCTGCTTGGTGGTTGAGCCACCCCGTCATGAAAAATATGCTTGTCAACCAACCATTTGTTTATAATTGCCGGGGAAAATAAACAAATGTTTGAAACCACCAACCAGCTATGCTTTGCGTTGAGATTCTTGATTTTCTGGTCGTCAGATGACCTGCGTGAATCCACGTGGTCAAAAAACACCTAGGTAATGGCTACTGCATATTTCTACAGCGCTGATAAGGGTGCAGGTTTCGTCATGTTTGATCGTCCTTTTGCTCAGGTGACGCCTCACCCGCAACGTACGTTGTCTTTGCTTCGCGCTGATTTTTGGGTGACTCATCGCGCTGCATGTTTTCCTGCCCCGGAATTGCGTGCCGTGTGCAGCTTCTTGGGGATCCCTTTGGGACAGGCCAAGGTTTGCCGTCTGTTGAGGCTCCTGTCTCCGCATAGTGGCACCCCAGCTGCCATGGGGCAACTGAGTTGTGATGTTGTGACCGAATTAAGGGAGCTGGTCCTGCTTGTAAGACCAGAAATTGTCGCTCTATGCAATGATCCAGGCCGGTGACTTTTGCTGCTTGAATCGACTGTCTAATCTTGATTTTCTTTTTTCGCAAGACGGCAGTTTGCGAAGCATCAGCTGTGTCATGAACAAGGGACCAACAGAAACATCAACAAAAAGAGCTGGGGCTTCTAACGGCTTGTGGCGGCTTCAAGTGGTTGATGGTCCAGCTCCATGACGATTGCAACAGTGTTGTGCACTCGCAACTACCTCCGTTTTTGCCCACTTGCAAGCTGTCCTCTGCTTTCGGTCGAGGACGATTGTAATGTCTTCTGCCAGAGGCACTACAGCAGCAAAGTTGAACTGTGACGGACGTCTCCTGAGCTGCAGAGAATTAGGGAGCTGATCAGCAGAGTTTGTCTGTTCGGGGCAGGGCAAGTGGTGGCAAGAGATCCAGACCATCGGTATCTTCGGATATTTTGAAAAATAATCGAATGTTGTCATATCTATGTATGAAGATATTTATGTATATGCATATGTGCGTGTATATATTTATATAAACAAATATTTATGTACATATATAAATATATAACATGTATAAAGACTCGATTGCAGGCTCCTTTTCGTTGCACCAAAAGACCTCTGCTAAACCTGAAACTTTGTTGAAAGACCGTTGTGCAACAATCTCATCTTTACAACCGTGGTTGTTACTTCATAGATGTACATATACACATAGATATATATATATATATGTGCATGTCATATCTATATATATATAACATATATATATGCATATGTTCAATGGAAACATACTTATATCTTTTTATATCTGTATCTACAAATATATATATATATATATTATATAGAGAGAGAGAGAGAAAGAGAGAGAGGTATATGTATGCGTGGTTGAATATATTTCCGTTTGCGCCTAGCACATAAGTCTGTATGTAATCAAGACACTTGCATCTCTACATGTATGTGCATCTGTGAATTATATCGATTATCACACGTATATATATGCCCATGTGTGTGTGCACATACCTATGCCTGTTCTCACGCATGCACGTGACATCAAGTGGATACAAAGGCCCCGCTTTTGGTGTGTTGGTGAACCGCCAAGCAAGTGTCACCCCAAAAATGCCAAAAAATGCCACAAGTACTGTGCATCATATCCATGACCATCAATATTCCCTGTCAGTGCTGGTTGTCATTTCATGTTGAACACCGAGCTGAAATCATTCAACCATTGTCCGTCACAATCTATCTGATACCACCTGTTTATTAACAATTCCTGCTTGAATGCCTGATCAGGTCATCATCATCATCATCATCATCATCATCATCATCATCATCATCATCATCATCAGGTCATCATCATCATCAGGACATCATCATCATCATCATCATCATCATCATCATCATCATCATCATCATCATCATCATCATCATCATCATCATACAATCTCATACATCATTTATTGCAGTGATTACTCACTTATCCTGGGCAGTTGCTGGCCCCACCATCACTGGGCGTGGCACATCAAACCGCACGGCGGCCAGGGCCCCAGAAACAATGCTCTTCCAAGTAGGAGTCTCCATCAGCCCCCAAGATAGCAAAGTTAGTTTGCAAAACAATTTGAATATGGTGTTTTCTGAAATAAGGGATCCCCAAAATGGTTGGTTTCTTACTACAAATGGTTAATCCACCGGATGATTTACGCGTACCCCTATTTTGAGAAACAACCATGTGTCAAACCAAAGTTCACTTGTCCACGAAGATGATGCTTTGGACACTATGTTTGCAAGTGCCACCCAAAAAATCCGGGATATCACAACTTGTGTCCAACAGCTCCCAGTTAGAAAACAAGCGCAAACTTGTCCTGCAAAATGATTGGCTGTGCGCTGTGAATCTCCCTATTTTCTGGGCAATGAAGGGAAGGGCTCGCCGTGACCAAACAAAACCCACGTGACGGACACTCCCATCGTCATGCGACCTCGCATGACTTATCTCTAAGCGAATCTCGTGCGTTAGCCTGTATTTCCAATGTCAATAGCTGGGGGACCGAAAAAAATGGTTGGTTTATTGCTGATAATGATTACCATTGGATGATTTGGGGTTCCACATTTCGAGAAACACCCTTAAGTTTATCAAGCCTTCATAATCATGTGTATGTAAACGTCTTATTTTTTCACCTTTGTCATGTTTATCTTTGACATTTTTGTTGGCATTCATAATCAATGTCTTCATTTTTCACCTTTGTTACTTTAATTTTCCACATTTTTGCTTGGCGTTCATAATCATAACTTGGTGGCTTTTAGATCCCTTGCTAAAAGTCTAACGGCTTTAGTGGTTCTGTGGTAAATCAATCTTATCCCAAAAAAGCTAAGTTCAGCTAAGTTCATAGCTGTAATCCACCATTATCCCCTATCATTAGCCATTGCTAACCACTATTCACCATAGAAAAAACCATGGCTTTGCTAATGTTCATAGCTGTAATCCACCCAGGTATCTGAACAAAGCCTTCACCAAAACAGTGCGCCGGCGTCCTGGAATGTGAGGTACTTGGTCTATCGCCTGCGGCACTGGGAATCCCAAGGGTCAGCACTCATCCTGTCACCTCTTTCGCAGATATCGCCTCTGGATGCAACAAGACAAATAATATTATAGTAGTATAGGAGTACCCCTCAATGAATCTTAGTATAGTAGTATTATGGGGGTGTTTCTTGGTAGAGGAGTACCCCTCAATCATCTCTTATTTGCCATTGATAGTAATAAACCCAGCTTTTTGGGGGTCCCCAAACTGGCTAGGTCGAAACCACCTTATGAGTTGCATTTGTTTCACCCTTGAAAGGTTTGCAGGATGCCAGATCAGTGGCGGTGAAGTTGCCTTCCAATGCTTCAAGGAATGCTCACCAGTGATGATTTCCGACCCATACCCAGTGGGAGTCAACTCAGATGGGCATAGTTACTGACCCTTCTTAAACCTTTGTCTTGCTTCGTGGCTCTTGGGTCAATTCATTGGGTCATGCAGGTCTTGCTGCCTGGCAAGTGGATTGTTTCTCATGACTTCGTACAAGCCAGTCATGCACTTCCTCTCAAACGACTGAGTCAGGTTCCATGTTGCTTTCCAGGTTCACCAGTGCTACTATGAACGCTACCCATCAACAAAGCTTCGGAACAAGCAACAATCACTACCTGTACAACTGTGACAGCCAGTCGTTTCAACATTGCTAAAGGACGCTAGGTCAAGGGACCCGAGGTTTCTGCAGCCATCAATTCACTGTCTAAACAGTTAGACTCCAATCACCATATTTTTTGAAGAGAAGCGGTGGATTTTCCATTGCCATCTCAAATTAGCAGAAGGTAGCGGGAGCAACCAGCATTTATATAGTTCATTTGGCCGCTAAACAATATTTACCATGAACGTATCTGAGGACAGGAGGGAGCGGACACGTCAGGAGGGTTCCACATCCGAAAATGCAGCAGTGAATATCGGTTCCAAAGCTATTTGAAGTTTTCCAAGCATGAAAAAAGTTAAAAGCATCATCTGTTTTCCTCTCTCAAACAATCCAGCGACAAGTTGTGGTTTCCATGTCCAACTGCTACCTATTCCAAGAGACGTACTCTAGTTCACTTCCTGAAACCCTGGCTGCTCGCGCGTGATGCACATCTGTTGGTGAACTGCGACATGAACCAGTGACCACGCCCACAATCCCACGCCGCAAAGAGCCTAGGCTTCTCCATCCCGGATGCATTTCAAAGTTGACATCCAGGCTGTGACTCTCCTCCACGTGTTGTCACCAATTGTCAAGGTCAATGGTGAGAGTCCGTTGATTTTCTGCTAAGGTTCTCTAAGTCAAGTAATACGCGAGACACGTGTTCGTTGATTTGCCGATCGTATGTTCCTTTTCGGAGTCCCCCCCACCCACGGGGATGAAAAAAGTTATACCACCGTAGACCCCCAAAGAAGAAGGAAGAATAAATGGATTTTAAGAAGGCGAGGAAAGGCCAGATACTACTACTGACTTGAAACAAATGATAGGAGACAAAACGATGGGGCAAAGGAAACGAGCCGAACACCACTACTCACCAGAGGAAAAAAATATGGGAGGCTAGACAAGACATGAGAGACATCACATATGAGTCATAGGAGACAATTCATGGAACCAAGGAAACATGTTGGACGCCATAGCGACCGGACACAATTGCTGGGACACAAATGATTCGGAGACCAACGATGGGACCCAGAAAAGAGCCAGGCACCACCTATGACCACAATGATGGAAGACGAGTCATTTGGAGCACAAGAGACAGACACCACTGCCCAAGAGGCGCCTCGAAAGAATCGGACAGAACCCCAACAGTATACTCGGACACAATGAACACGGCGCCCAGACACCACTGACAGGCTGTGAAAGGCCAAGAAAAGTCGCCCGTCTCCTCTCGACTGTCAAGAAGATCCCCAATATCCTCAGGCATAAAGGACACCTGACGCCCCATGGGGCTTGCTTCCTGAGCACACGACTGCCGCTGGTGTGAGAGAGTTGGCATTGGAAGATCTTCGCTGGCAACAGGTCTTACAACTGGTTACAGGTCTTACAACTGGTTGGCAGTTGGCATTAAAACTGCTTGATAACGATAGTTGATGAACTAGTGTTTGATGGTGATGATGAATTACTGTCGCTTGCAGATCCCTTGCTAATGTTGTAGGCGCTTACAGGTCCCTTGCTAAGACTTCAATCGTTCGTTGAAAAAGGGTAAACCCATCTCATCCCTCAAAACACCAGAAAAATCGAAGAAACTGTTTCTGTAAGCCACCCAGTAGGTGTTCAAAGCAGTTTGCTACACAAAACTTGCAAGACCAGTGCCAGCTATAGTTCTAGTGCCCAGCCGTAGGCTCCGGATACAGAATCTCAATGTTTGCGTCATGGCACAGATGTGAAAGCATCGTTTCAAGGTGGGCCCCCAACCACTTATGAGTTAGTTTATAACTGATCTAAGTGGGGTTAACTGCCAGTTGTAAGGGTTATAGCCCAACTTATAAGTGCTTAGGGGCCCACCCTGTATGATGGTTGAAACACTGGCTATCAAGTGAATGCGAAAAACAATGGCTAAGCAACAGTTAGAATGACACAATAGCATAGACACTTGCAATAGTTGAAACAAGGGTCGTTATTGGTTCATAGTGTCATAGAGGTTGATACTGGTTGATATCGACTGTCAATGGTTAATAGCTGCTGGCTGACAGGGTGACAGTGGCTGGCAACAGCCAAGAGTAGATGGCTGAGCATCTTTGATTGAGCCAACCTGTCCAATGAATTATCAGAGGGCTGACTTTTTCTATACATGGGACCATAGCTGGTGGGTTTCAGTTCAAGCTTTCTTTGATGGTTAGAAGGTAGCCCGATTCATGGACCAACAGTGTAGGGAGATCAACCACCACGACTGGCACAGAGCTGACATGACCATGACACGGAAATCCTCATCCATTCACCCGATGATAGCGTCAGTTGGATTCCAAGTTACGTGGGCGAATCCTACTGCTCCGTCAGGCTAGCTGCAGCTCATTGCGTTGACATCTTTGGGCGACCCCCATGGTGCTGTCCAAAGGACCGCTCCCAAACTCTGAGTGCTGTGTTTGCTGTACCTCTGGCTTGTCAACTGCTCCTGGCCGCGGCTCTTCTCGCCGTGGGGTCGTATTTTGTGTAAGCAAGTATCACAAGTGCGTTTCCAAATCTGTAGAGATATCGAAATATGTATATATATATATATTGATATATATATATATACCTACGTATTTACACATGCACATGTGTAGCGATAAGAATGTCCTGTGACACTAGTAAGGGAGATTCAAGGGTGTATGTAGGCTAGTCCCTAGATGCTGTACAACAAGAAATGTAGACTTCCTTGCGAAACTGCTCCCCTTCACATGGTTGGGGCACTACCATTTATGTGCAACCCCGTATGGAAATCACTGGGCCTTAGAATGTGATCCTTGGGAGACTATCTCATTCGAATTCCAACAATGATACCACGCCTATTGGCGCCTGACAGTCCTAGCATTGCAAAAAGTTCTCTGACTTCTCTCATTATAAATACTTGCCCTTCTCGTATCACCTTAGTGGGTCTGATCTTGTCCGTGTCTCACCCTATGGTGGTTTCTTAGAGTACGGAACCCCAAAAAAAGATTGGTTTAAAACTATAGGCTACCCGTATTTTGAGAAACCACTACATGGAGAGGCCTTGAAAATTGAGGGTTTCCCTGCTAAAAATATCCATTTCGAGGGGCCATGTCACACCACACATAGGACCCCTTTCGATCCAATGGTGGCTTTTGTGGCCTGATGTTTTTTCATGTTTTTGGTAAAGTCATTGTGGAACCCTGGCAAGACAATCTCTTTGATGCTTGCAGCTATCTCAACACCAACCTTAAAGCCTTAAATGTGTTTGGAGGCATGCAACCCCAGCATGTCACCGTCGAGTTCTTTTGCAGGTTCGACTCAGTCACACCTGACTGATGTTGGTTTCACTACCCTGCAGATTGAGTTATAGTTTCCACTTAAGTGGGTGCCGTTGCAATAGGTCGCTAAGTGGAGTTCTTAATGCAAGGAAGATGCTTCACTACAACCACTTTTTGCTAAACTACGTCACTACTTCAGGAGGAAGAAAGTTTCGGAACAAATCTGTGGCTCAAACGAGTAGCTAAGAGACTGACAGAGTCACCTCCGTCAGCTTCCCAAATAAAGATTCTCAGAAATAATCACCTCAAACTAACTTATAGGCTTATAGATTATAGATGATAAAGCATAACATTTGTTGAATTCTATAGATTTACGCCTCCTCCGGCGTAATCGGATTCATATTTTCAACTTCTACCGAACCGATTTTGTTCCAAACTTTTCTCCCCCTGCGTCTTCTATCGTGCGTTTGCAAATAGTGTACCCAAGAATGTGCAGGGTTTTCCTCCTCAAAACAACTATAGCCATGGTTTTGGGGGGCATCATCATGTGCGAAAGTACCCAATATTTCATTCGAGGAGATTCTGGAAGACCAAAAAGCCCCAAGAAAGTGGTCCCACTGATGTTTTGGCATGGATCTGCATCATTAATCACCGATGTTAGAAAACAAGAGCCCTTATTCACCAAGCATGGACCAGCCGTTGGTCATGATCAATCAACTATCAAAAAGTAAACTATCTGCAAGGTCGTCAACCAACCATGATCATAGCTATGAGGCCTTCTTATGATCGAAACCATGTCCATGTGACCAGACTCGATTTTCGGACATCTTGCAGGACACTGTTGGGGCAAACAGCAACCTTGAACCAACATTCCACAGGAATTTGTTGGGCAGCGCTCGCATGGCAAACATCAACCACCAATCGGTTTTTCTTCCCAACTGATTTCTCGGCCCAATTTTTTAGGAATTCCCAGCAGCCCATTTGGTGGTTTCTCAAAATCGAGGTACCCCCGAATCATCCAATGTTAATTGTTACCAAATTTCAAGCAAAACAAATGGGTGCCAAGTAAAATGATCATCAGCTTGGGTGGGGCCCTCAACGGTTACCCGTCATGGCGCCAGGCACGCACCTGTACCGCCCTTTTCGGGGCCTCCGGGAGGTTGTGGCTGCGGAGGCTACGGCGATGCAAGTCCTGCCGGGCCAACTGTGACCATGGCAACAACAGAACTGACCACCAACATAGCAAGATAAAGAGTCAGTTTCTGCATATGTCTAGAGAAGACTTGAGATATCTATATATAAATATATGTGTGCTTGTGTGCATCTTTATCGATTGATCTATCAATTTATTTATCTATTTATTCACTTGTTTACAGTACATATTTATGTTTACATATGTATGTACAACTTAAAATAAATATTATATATATATATGCTCAATATAAGAACTGCCATTGTAATCTTAAACAAAACGCAACAGAACTCCTCCCCTCGTTTTCTCCGCTGTGATTCAGCAACCAAGTCGCCGTGATGAAGCACCAACACAACTGGTGGCTACCCTGCGAGTCACGTGTTGCTTATCGCCTCGCTATGGATCGTTGTGAAATAGTCATGCTGAATCTTGGAAGCCAATGGGGATCTGAATCATCTGGACTCGATTCATAACATGCGAAGCAATTCATTACCACTTGGCGACATGAACAAGTCCAAGAGAAATCCACCAACCACAATTCATCTCCTCTAAAACAAGAAAGGTGTTGCTTAAGCTTCACCCATTCCAAGTAAGAGCTAGGCGCAAAGTCCAGGGTTTCCAATGCTGAAAAATCAACGGTCGAACCCTCCCAGCAAATAGTTTTTCAGGTAAACGGTCACAAAAAAAAACATCGAACGCTAGGACTACCCTTACAGTAAGGACATCGCCATGTCCAGCAGTCAGCAAAAAACTGGCGGCACCCAAAGAACTACCCCTGAACCCATGGGGCTGGGTGTCAACATAGATTCATCGACGCCTGGGTAACCCAATAAATCAACGCTATCTTCAGCTACCCATGCCGTTCCCCCAACGAAGCTACCCATGGCTGGGCACCGGTGGGTCCCCGGTGGGTCCCCGGTGGGTCCCCCGGTGGGTTCCCGGTGCGTCCTCCATGCTGGGCACCGAGGGCACCAGAATGCTGGGCGGTCGGACGGCGCTGCTCGAGGCGGCTCCGCTGCTCCGCTGGCCGTCCAAGTCCTGGCCCAGTCCCTCGGTTGGTCAAATGACGGTTCAATGATGGCTGAATGGTGGTTAAAAGATGGTAAAAGATGGCTAAATGGTGGTGAAATGATAGCTAAATGGTGGTTAAAAGATGGTCAAAAGATGGCTGAATGGTGGTTAAAAGATGGTCAAAAGATGGCTAACTGATAGTGAAATGATGGCTGAATGGTGGTTAAAAGATGGTAAAAGATGGCTGAATGATAGTCACAAGATGATTAGATGATGGCTATACTATACTTCAAAAGGAACATCCCCTTCAGATAGAGAGCTTGATCTCTAGATAACTAGGTATTTAAAGACCTCGACTTGACATGATTATTTGAAAAAACACTCCATCATATGAATGAATATGTGCATATGTGTACACTGTACACATATGCATGACTACATCGCACGATCACCCTTGGAATGCACATAGATGACTGCTTTGACAGAATATGTATTTCTGTATAGATACGTTTTTCCCACTATACCAATCATCAAACAATATCATACAGAAATGAATTTTGTAGAAATAAGTCTTTTCTTGAATAGCATATAACGATATATATATATATATACACATATATATATATGGCTGTGGGTCAGTTCACCCCTGGTTCCCCTATCATTAACCAGCAAGTTTTCCCACTATGAAAGTTGGTGAACTTATCCCCCATTAGTTGGTTAGTCAACATTGACCCATATGTTTTGGTATAATCAACCAATTTTTAGCAATCTTACTAATTGTTGGGTATAAGATTGGGGATTAATAACTATTGACCGAACTATTGATAAGATTGGGGATTTTTTGTATAATTAATCATTCTTAACAACCAATGATGGGGATTAATAACAGCAATGTTAATGTTGACTAACCAACTACTATTACTTGGTATAATCCCCTATTATTGTTAATATATCCAATCAATATCCAATCAATACTATTGACCCTATTTTTGTTGGTCATTAATCCCCATCATTGGTTGGTCAACTGCTTCACCGCCAAATCGTCACCCCGCCTCAGTGTCGGCCTGGTCAGTCTCCAAGAGACCGCTGTCCTGCCGTGTATTCCCCAAGCCAACAAGACACCGGTCACTACACACGAAAAATGAGCGCAAAGTTATGCATCTAAGCATCTGCAATAGAAATATGTGTAAAAATATGTCTCAAAAATCATATACACATACATGGATTCATAAACTGTTCATATACCGTGAATAAGTAGATATGAATGTATATGTGTATATATATATATATATATCTATCTATACATATTATATTCATATATACATATCCATCCTACAGTAAATAGAATCTAGAATTCGAGTTGTTGGGGCCTAAGTTTGGAATGCAATTCTTTGACTTTGGGAAAGTCTGGATTTTTTCTGCGGTTTCTCATTTTGGGTGGCGCAATTTGAAGAATCTCTGATGCCTATGCTGGACAGGCGCTTCCTAGCCCGGTTCTGCACGAAGATGATCAACTATGATCCACCACTTTCTGATGTTCTATCCATCTTTTCAATATTCTATGGATTGTTGGCCCTTTTTTCGGATATACAGTATCAGTTGTTGCATTCTTCCCGAGACTCGTGACCAAATCAGGGTTTTCCCTCTCTCGCTCCAATGGTCAGCGCAGCAAAGCTAGCCAAGCCTGATATTCAATTTTTCAACACCTCACGGATTCTACCACATTCCATCTGAGAGAGAGAGAGAGATGTATATGCATAAAGAGAGAGGGGGAGAGAGAGAGAGAGAGAGGGAGATATAGAGAGAGAGAGAAAGAGAAAAAAATAGATATAATAACTGTTTCAAATTTTGGGGTTTGATTTTTTGGACATTCTATCTACTTCAGGATCGGCATATCTATCTATCTATCTATCTATCTATCTATCTATCTATCTATCTATCTATCTATCTTGCCCCAATAGTTGATCCATATGAGTACATACCTTTACTTGCACATGTGCACATGTATGGATCTACTGGAGGAACATCTCGCAACAACTCATCCGCGGATGGTACCCAGCCACTACCATGATGCGGTGATGTCCGGCCATGGGTGGTCCTTCCTGGGTGGCGACCGCACCTTGGGAAAAAAAATACACATGCCCCACTTGCCTCCCTCCCTCCCCATCCTCACCCCTGTGGACACCCATGGTCATGGTACCCTGGTACTACTTCCCCCCCCCCGTGGTGCGATAGAGGTGCCCCAAAGTCACGAATGGTAGAAATTACCTAAGAGGTAAACTAACATTGGATGAGAACTGGGTGGTCCCCTATTTTAGAGAACCCACCACATGGGTCCTCCCAGCCGGCGATACCAGCAGGGTATCACCTGGTAATCAAGGCTCGTACCGCTGTAGAAGTCTCATTGCAACAATTCTCATTGACAGGTGATCAGTACTATCGACTATCATGAACTATCCCACTAAACTGCTGGCTGGATAAAGTGTATCTATGATGATAGCCAAGTGCGAATGCTTCCGATTCAAGTCCTGACATATGGCTGTGGGTCAAAACCCCGTACCCCTGGTTCCCCCATCACTAATCATTGTTTTTCCCTATAGTTTGTTGGTCATTATAAGCCATTATTGGTTGGTTAATATTCATTAACCATTGTTTTCCCTATAGTTTGTTGGTGGAAATCCCCCATGAACGTTGGTTGGTTAACTCCTTGACCCAGCTCGCCATATCGCTCACAGCTGCAGAAACAAATCGCAGCTGCAAAGCTGGACGCCGGGCACTAAGGTTCTGGCGGATCCCTCACTGCTTGGTATGCGTGCGGGCGATTGGCCCAAAAAATTTCATCATGGCCCGTTGTGAATCCCACGGTCAACATATCGAGCTCAGCACTAAAAGCATGATTACATATAAATCATAAATTGAAATCAATATTGATATGTGAATTCAAATCATTTTATAATGTAAAATACAATTTGATTTAATCTTCCCTTGGTCTCGCGGAATATGTTGATTGGACCCGAATTTGGCTACGTCTGCACTTTGCCTTGAACCGCTCAATTCGCACCAGTTGCAGGCTGGATGCCATTTTTTGCGTTTACATCATGCTCCGTGACTTACTGCTCTTACGCCCTTACTATGCTTATCGGTGCAGTAGCATGATCAAGAACCAAAATAAGCATTAGGAAACAAAAATGCTGCTGCTACTACTCCTACGAGGCTTCCACCATTACAATAGCAGCACAAGCTGCAATAGCAACCGCTCCTTGATCTGGGTGGAAATGGTGCCGAGGACATAACTCTCAGCATTCCGCCTCGGCAACTCAGCTATGGATTCCAGGAATGTCAAACATGTTCTACTGCTTGGTACACAAGTTGTTTCTTTGGGGCTTAAGAGTCGTATACCCACAACGGAACCGCTTGGCAATGTATGGCAGTGAAATTACCGGTTGTAATACTTACAATACGTTGTAATGATCATATCATCTAAGTGTTTCTCATAATAGGGGTACCCCCAAATCATCCACTATTCATCATTTTTAGTTAAACAAACCCTTTTTGGGGCTCCCTATTTTGAGAAACCTTTGAGAAACCACCATATATTGCATGCTTGTTCTATTGGCTCATAAATGCGGTCAGTGATTGTGAAAAAGTATCACCAGGTTTCGTCCATAACCAGGACGCGCTTCTTTGCGGCATATCCCAACTTCCACCAGATCAGATCATGACGCAGGTTGATCGAGTTCATGAGTTTGCCCAGGTTGAATGGATTAAGATCTCTGCAGCTTGAGCTCACGGAAAATCACCGGCCTCTTCACGATGGCTGATCAGCTTGTTTCTGTAGCTTCCCATCTAGCAGATGAGCCTGAAAATATGAAAAATAACTGTGGATAAGAATTCATCTGTGGGTTTTCCATGGTCAGCTTTGTTTGCTAGAGGGTACCAAGACATCAGCGACGGCCAACACGTCAGCTCAGCATTGCAAACAAAAAGATATGACAGGCTCACATGAGCCATGGACAATATTTTGCCAGGCTGTTTCGGTTGCGGATTCCGGTGTTGGAATCGATTCGTAACTGGTTACAACAAGCAGCTCCTCACAAGTTGCGTGGCCATCCCTTAGGGTAGATCCAAAGTCAACCACCATCTGGTCCAACAGGTGCCCATAGCTATCCATAGCTATCAGCTGCCAGGGTTCCCCCTTGGATTTCGCTGTTGAAACCTGCTCCACAAGCTGACCCCCAAAACGAGCCCGGAGAATCCCACAGAATCCGTGGCACGACTGGGACAAGGTGTAGCTAGCTTCGAAGAAAATGTTGCAGCTCGATGAAGTTAAGATCATGTATATATGTGCGTATATAAATAGACATTCATTTCATTCATTTCATTTCATTTCATTTCATTCATTTCATTCATTTCATTTCATTCCATTCCACTCCATTCCATGTCTTCATTTTGAATTTCCATCATAAAACTACCGAACTTCATCCAAATCCCCAGCTCCACCAGCTTCGCCGTGGCGCGGTTCGGTCTCAAGCAGCTCCTCGGACTTGCTCAACGAAACGCCGGCCTCCGACCTGCCGGCCTCGCCCAAGACCTGCACCACGCAGTCCTGGGCGGCCAAGGTGGGCCCCATGTTTTACAGTCGCTGGGCCCCTAAGCAAAGGTGGGCCCCTAGGCATGTTTTACTATAGTTGATTAATGATAAATCTTACTGAATCAGGTGCTACTCATGAAAAGAATCATACCAGGTGGGCCCCCAACTACTCATAAGTAAGTTGGGTTAGTTCACCCTTGTAACTGGTAATTGAGCCTGGTTAGATTAGTGATAAATCAACTTAGTTCAGTGGTTGGGGGCCCACCTTGTGCCAATGAGCTTGAGATGAGATCTTAATAGGATGGTATTTTACTAGCTAATGATACTAATGAGACTCAGAAGGAAATGGCTGTAGAACAGAATCGCAGTTCAAAAGGACAACAACGTAGATTGAAAAATGACACGTGCCAAACAAGCGCAACAATTGGGGGAAGGAGATTCATGACGGATATACATGACTCCGCCCTTCAACTAAATAGACAACACAACATTGCCAGTTCTAGTATGACTATCGGATAGCTAAGTTCTTTAGACCAGCTGCCTCATGGCGGTGAATCATGGTGCTGAGCTGGGAAGGCATTCCACCGACAACGCGCTCATTCGGATACAAAACTTGGTAGGAGATCAGGATTCAATCAGTCAGGCAGAATGATGGACATCATCAAAATCTGGCCTGCACCATCGTTGATGACATGTGCAGGATTGGGAAAACACAAGTGTAACGTGCTCCATACAGCCTGTTAATCATGGGTCGATGTTCTAAGTAACCGCCATGCCGGGTCCAAAAGGTGGAGCCGACAGTCCAATTTCAACTCCGTCAAAACCCGTCAAAAGGACCTGTGACGGACCTTGAACCCGACGAGATATGATAAATCACAACGATTAATCTTCATGATTGACCGCGACCTAGTTATTCACCGTTTATTAACCTTATCAGCCCATATTGACAAGTAGTTTTCACAGAATTATCAGATGAACCTGGTGATTGAACCCTGAACGAGCTTGCCCCATGCTTTTTCATTTTAAAATACTGCATGAAACACCTCTGCGTGGGCACTGGAGACTCCTTCATCATTGGAGATCCAGTTCATCATCCTTCTACACCTGCTTTAACCAGCAACCCATAGCTCTTAGCGGCTCAAAGACTGGGGTGGTTCCTTCGCATTGCGCAAGTCTTGGGTCTATTTGGGATGAGGTCAGTTCTCCCATCTGCAGGAGTCTACTGCCCAAAAAAAGCATGAGCACATGGTCCAAGGCGCTACGGGAATTGCCACGTGTTGCCAGGGCTGCCACCGTGGAAGCAGTTACAACTGGCAACTGGTCCGGAAACATTTTCCCAGCGACTCGTAGGGACATCCGCATGTGTGGCCCCTGATGATCATGATGGCAGTCGCAAGCATGCGAAGACAAGGCCCAAGGTGTTGTTCTTTGTCACTGTATTTGGTTCCGTTTGAACCAGGTAGAAGCGAAGCTGCACCATCAACCCCTGGCCAAGTGCAGCTGAAGCATCATCGTTCGCACTTGCAGCAAGCAGTTTGACAAGAAGGCCTTCTATTTCTTGCAGGACTCCTGAACCGATGCCACTGCTGCATCGATAAGGGGCGCAGGCAGACTTAACAAACCACTCACCATTAACAGTGGCTCAAATCAAATCATCTGACTGAGGCCTTGACAGCAGTTGTACTATTGGAAAATCAAAGCTGGAACTATTTGGTGAACTGGCAGTCATTACAAGATGGCCACAAAAACCAAGAGGAAACGCATGTTATAATCCTCACGGATCAAACCATGGAGAGGTCTTGACTTTGTGGATATGGACATCCTGGAACTATCGGGTCAAATCTCTGGCTTGGGGATGCAACTTATTTGACAGATGTAGCAACAAAAGCCCAATGTGTGGATCCTTTTCTGGATCTTTGCATCTCTACATAGATGCATGTGGATCTATATGTGTAAATGAATATGAAATCATATGTATGTATGTCAGTCTGTCTGTCTGCCTGCCTGCCTGCCTGGCTGGCTGTCTGTCTGTCTGTATGTATGTATGCATGCATGCAGCATGCATGTATGTATGCAAATATATATATATATATGTCAATGCATTGGTGCCCCTCCCGGGGCAGCAGCCGCGGTTCTTTTGGACCTAAAGTTCCGCTGCAGTCGAGCGGTCTGTGATGCATGGTGCCTGACTGGAAGAATGGGAATTCACACTCCCTCTTTTCTCGTCTTAGTCTTCCGGACGGAGGACACGAGGAACCGAAGAGCCGGGATACATCAGGATGGGACCTTTGGAGCCGTACTCGATCTCATTGAGGTAGGCACGAAGGTCATCCATCTTCGGTGACTTGCCCTTCGGAGACTTGGTCAAGATCCATCCGAGATACTCAGCAATCTCGGGAGTCTTCGGTGCATTCTTGACCAGCTGGTCATAGGACATCTTGTAATGGGCCATCTTTGGCAAATCACACATGGTGCGACCCCACTCACTTACGGACTTGACTCCTGGAGGAAGGCCAGCTTTCGGAGTCTGCCCCGCATCAGTCTTCACAGCAGGAAGACATGGCATCTGGGCGGACTGGTTGACACCGGGCTCAGAGGAAAGCATAGAGAAGCCATCATCATCGAACTCATCCACATCATACTCCTCCATACGGCGCTTACTCCCATCATGCATAGCTCCTGGCATCTCAGCAGCCGGAACATGTCCTGAGGATTGCCCCAGAACGGCTGCTAACTGTCCTGACTCGCTCAGGGCACGAATGGCCTGGATCAGGTCATTGGTCAAGACTGGCATGTCGGAGCGAGATGACATGTTCCCTCACAAGTCAGCAACGCAAAAAGGAAATCACAGCTGATAGTATCGACTTGAACCTAGCAGCTACCATTGTTCATTGGATTATTGGTGATCACAAGCTCCCTTGATCACTTACCCATACCACTCAACCTTAAGTGATTTACAACCATCACTCGTTACCCCATGGTGAAAACTGGCTCCTATCGAAGCAAGTGCAAAAACTGTACACGAATGCAGTGATTGACAGCGAAACTATGTGACATGCAAGGCAGGAGGAAGCTACTTACACCTACGATGCTGCTTGCGTGCTGCATGCTGTTGTTCTATGTTTTGTTGTTGTTGCTTCCTACGGCTTCTCTCGTTGCGATGGTCCTTTTTGATCTGGAGAACCACTGCTTCGTCGTTGAGCTGATACTCACCACTCCGCAGAGCTGCTCTGAGCAGGTCTGCTGGATCCATTTGATCCTTGGTCATTGCATCTGCCAGCATCAGGTGTGTGGGTACCCACCTGACTTGAAGATTCGTTCGAAGAGTACACTGCTTTAGTATCGCCAGATCTATCGCTACTCTCTTATCTTCACAAGTGGACACTGATGACATGGAATGGAGGTTATCATACAAGCTCTTACAATCTGTCACGCCTATGATTGGTATCCTCTGGATGCTATCGATGAGTTTGAATCCGAAGGTTTGCATTGATATTGGGCTGTTTGACAGCTGTTCTTCTCCTCGGAGATCGAACCTTCCTTCCTTGGCCTCTGCTAACAGCAGAGCAATCCATTCAGCCACAGCACTGGCTGTGCTGTAGGATTGGGCCTCAGCAGCTAGAGTCGAAGCTACCACTCTTGGGAGTCGATATGATCGCCAAGTGCATGGAGACCATGGGCTGGACACATTCTCATTCAAACACTGATCAACAAAAGCTACAACATAACCAGCTTGTGTCTTTTGCCCTTTGGCATTGTTGAAACCTGCATCAGAGTGAAAGGCTATGGCTAGCTTCTCCCAAGGGATGTGCTTGACTGTGATCTCCGTGTCACTGTACTGTCGGGCTCGATGCACTAACTGATTCGCAAACTGAAGGTCTTTGACCTTGGGAACCGGAAAGCATTGTTGACTGAACGATGTTTGAACACTCAAATCCGGTCTGCTTTGGGAACTCAACCAATTGGCTGCACCGTTGATTGCCCTCAATGCTGACACTTCCCGATCGGTGGCTGGTGATTCTCGATCACGACTTCGGGTCTTCGTGAGGTTGATTGGCCTCATGAACTGAGCATACTCCTTTTGGTGATATGTGATTTCATATGTCACTGGACATTGAGAGTACTGTACCCCACAAAACTCACCACTTTGCACACGCCACTTCCTGTATGGGAACCTGGCTTTCAGAGCGGAGATTGCTCGGTCATACGATGTGCCTGTGCCACCTGTGATTGTATCATCTACGTGAGCACCCAACACTCCACACAAAGCACCATCGGTGTTCCTCAGGTAGTACAAGCAACAATCGAATTGGCTCTTCTCAAAACCAACTTTTTGTGCTTCTTCATCAAAAGTGGAGTACCAATTGAATGGGGCGTCATTGGATCCGTACACATTCCCTGTTACTTCTATCACATCAGTTGGGTCCAAGCCTGGGATGCCACCAGCTGGCTGTTTGGCGTACAAGGGGCGGTATCGTTCAGCGATGCTACCTGCTTCTAAGAAAGCTCCCTTGATGTCACCTAGCTGCATGCTCCACTTACGGCTAACCAGAATCTGAAGGATGAGTGCTCTAGACAGCTGGTGCAACGTG
Organism: Symbiodinium kawagutii; assembly: GCA_009767595.1. NCBI lineage: Eukaryota > Dinophyceae > Suessiales > Symbiodiniaceae > Symbiodinium > Symbiodinium kawagutii. The sequence continues at coordinate 61,542 of VSDK01009365.1, read as the reverse complement.
GGACTGTGACACTTGCCAGAATGGATCTTATCAGCAAAGTCGGGATCCATGTGACCTTGAAGACACCACCTACTCTTGATACGTTCACCATCTTCATCACATTTCTTTACCACCACGAACCGGCTACCGATGAACCTGTGACTTTCGTGTTTGAGGATCTCTTTGGCTTTACTACCTTTCCATACTCGAACCGCATTCTTATCTAAGATTGTCTGCCACTCAACTTTCTTGGATTCATCTACCTTGGTTTGCAGTTCCACTGGATTCCCATGAGCTGAGATCTCTTTCTGGTTTCTTTTCTGAAGAAATCCTGCTAGCAGCACTTCAGTGATGTCACGATGGCTGACGTCTGTTGTGATATCCTGGATGTGCGCAGCAGCTAATTCTTCATCAGCTTCGACTTCGGCTGATTCACCAGATTCTTCTGTCCGAGGACGGTGGGCAGGCCTGTCACTAGGCTCGCTACTGGCTTCACGTTTACTGCTCTCACCTCGTGGACTGGACACTTGAACCTGTTGCTCAATCATGGAAGGAACTACATCATGGAGGAAGTCCTGAAGATCTTCTGGTTCCATTTCACTTGGTCGGATGTATTGAGGAGGGGACTTCGTCCAGTGTCTTACCCTGCGAATGGGACCATAGTCTTCTGTCCGTGGACGTTTGGCCAATTCTTCCTTTGATGGAAGAGGTGAGGGCATCCGTTCATCTTCGGCTCCATCAGAGCTGACTGTCGGATGTACACGCAAGCTCCCTTGTTGTTCAGCGGCAGACTGTGCTGCGGCTGATTGCTGGACTGATCGGTCAGCAATTTCTGCATCAGGGGGCATGCCATCTTGAACAATGTCTTGGAATTGGTTCTTGGGGAACTGACCTTTCTCAAGCAATGTTTTGATTCCGAGCAGTTCAGCATCGTCGAATTCAGCGATGGCTTTCTCATCCTGAGTTGCGAGGCGAAGTTGTTCAGGTGAACAGCGAATGATGTTCTTCCTATGTGCGATGATGAAATTGACACCTATCTTACCTAGGATCAAAGCTGCTCCATACCATCTACCTCCTCGGATGAGGACGCCTTCCTGCCACTTCTGTGTTCGCCAGTAGTAGACCCAGTCGCCGGACACAAAGGAACGACGTGGCCTGGGACGAGCTCTCAGAGCTTGTCTGAGTGCCTTGTCATCCTGACACTGCAGCACAGCCATTCTGGCTGTCTGGCGAATTTGGTTTGCTCTTTGAGAAGCAGCATCGGAAAGAATCATCTCTGACACAACTACATCAGGTTGGTCTTGAAGCAAATCTTGGGGGACCCGAGGATTGCGACCGAAAACCAACTGATAAGGACTTGCACCAGCTTCCGTGATCAAAGTGTTCTTCGCTGATTGTGTCTGGATGACACACTCGACGAATTCTTCGGCTGACTGTGGCTGACACTCATCGGACACACGTTGGAAAATTGATTCAAACCATGAGCCGTGTCTTTCCACCTTACCTAGCTGCCAGTGTGATCCTGCTGCGATGAATTGGACATGGATTCCCAAACCTTCACAGAACGTTGCTACATCCTTACTTGTGTGTGTTCGGCTCAGAAGGATCCATCTCTAGTACCTGTGGAGGACCAGCCCAGTTCACCCATGAATCACGAAACACCCCTTTGATCAGTTCTGCATTCTCCCTGTGGAAAATGGGGGCCATGATGTGCATGGAAGTCGCGTAGTCGACGATGCTAATGCATGGAACCCGCTGGTTTGGACGCCAGCCTGGTAGATATTTAACATCTAGTCCTACTTTAGCATTGAAGTCTGTGACACGACTTGTCTTGGCTGGAAGGGCACAGGCAGGTTTCTGATGATTCATGCACACAGAGCACTGGAAATCCTGGGCCATTTGGATGGCCTTCTGTGATGCTTTGCTGTGACGAAGAATCCGGATCATGTCTCTATTACTTGGGTGTCCTAGATTTACATGTAGCTTCTTGAGAGCTGCAGCTATCTTAGGATTGTTCTCAGCTGATACGTCTTCTTCGGGTTCCTCAGCTGGCGCAGGACCTGCATCTGCCGCAAGGCATGACGTGTCAGGGTGATCCTGCAGCTGGACATGCAAAGTCTCATGTTCATGATGTCGATGGCACAAGGATGCATCCAACATGTGATTGACAAACTGCGGAGTGTATTCAGCAACATAGTCACTTACATTCTGTCCAGAGTGCAGTTTGCCCTCAACACGTCGGTGTTCTGGACAGCCGGGGCATCGCTTCAGAAGTGCCTTCGCTTCTGACGAATTCGCTGACATCATCAGACCAGTGGCTTTTTGGATTGGCAACTTGGTATCCGGACACTTTAACCCATAAGCACACATGTCAACCCTTTGAACCCCATACTTCCTTTTGAGGGATTGCAAACATGGTTCCTGCCATGCTTCGGAGGGCCACGGATGCTCAAACATGAACTGTCCACCACGGTCCAACTGTTTATGGATTTGCCTGGCACAAAACCGCATCTCAGACCTAGATTGCTGAATGAGTCTGGCTGTCTCAATCAGCGGTCGCTTGGTCCGATTGAGATGCTCCCACCCGCCTCTGTGAGTGCATGGCGGGCAAGCAACTAGCAAGTCTGGATTCTGCTCATCTAGGATCTTATCTACCTGTGCTTGTGTCCTAGGATTGTGTAAATCATACCCTTGCTTGATATCGAAGGCTATCCCAGTAAGTCCCCGCTTCTCAGCTTGGATGGTAAAACGAGGAGGGGAAAACAGCTCAGCGACAGCGATACCATGTGACTTGTGTTGCTCAGCTTGTTTGGTCTGTGCTAGGAGACATCTACATTCCTTATTCTTGAGGGTGATCTTCCTTCTAGTTGACTTACCTGTTTGGTCCCGTGCCTGCTCGGCCATGGACTTGGGCAAGTCGGGCATGTCTTCCTGGGCATTGGCACTCTTGGTCGAAGACGATGAAGTCGATGGATACTGCAACACATCCACCAGCAGTTGTCCAGCTTCGTTCGTCTGCATCGGAGTGCACGAATCCAGGAAGTGCATCATGCGCTCCTTGAAGTCGAGCTTCACATCGAGGGCCTCCAAAGTTGGTCGCCCCAGCAAAAGTGGAGCTGCTCCTTGAATCACCGCTGCCTTGATGATCCCGTGACGACCGGCTAGGCCGACAGGGAGATGAACCACCTTGTTGGTTTTCTCGGTGGCTCCGTTCCCGAAGCGAAAGGTGTTCTCCTCCTTGGTGAACTGGAGGGGACCATAGCCAGAAGCATCGATCATGCGCTCCATCATAGCTAGGGTATCCACACCAACCAGTGTCTTCCCGCACCCCGAGTCCACCACTCCGAACCCCGGAGATGATACCAGTCCCACTGCATAGGCTTCTACCAGTGAAGCTGAGCCCACGAACGTAGCATCCGGGAACTGAGGCATCGTGCTTGGAGAATCATCCTCATTGCCAGTCCAGTGAACATAGCCCACATTCGATGTCGAAGACGCCCCTGCCGTGGACGCCTGTGCAGAACCAGAATCAGGTTTCATCGGAGGGTTAGGACACTCTCGCTTCCAATGTCCCACCTTTCCACAACGCCTGCATTTGGTGCGGCGTTTCAGTTCCTCGATCTCCACCTTGAACGCCTTCTTGGCTCCACCAGCTGATGCAGATCCAAAACGTCCATGAGCTGCATGGCCAAACTGGCGGGTCTTGGAGATCTTTGCAATCTCTTGTCTCCTTTCTTTCCAAGAGACAGCCAGGGCCTCTGCCGCCTCCGACTCCGAGATCGGCTGTTCCTCCTCATCTAGTGGAGCCACATGTTGTCCATGCTCCACCATGAACGCCTCAGCTTCTTGGAACTCGATGTCATCGAAGTCGTCTGCAGGATCTCCTTGCAGGACATCGACCTGCAGCATCCCAGTTGCCTTCTTCTTCCCAGGGTTTGAGGCTCGGTACACTGGGAAACATGACCTCAAAGCTTTGGCAACTTCGGGGAAGTCAAGGGATCCATTCGTTTTTGCTTTCACTATGGCTTTTTGCTCTTCCGCGAGCAGTGGAGGCCAACCCACCCCCGAGCAGCCTGTGGAAAATCCACATTTGCACGGCGCTTGGCCTTTTCAAAGACCTCCTGGACACGGCCGGTCCAGACCTTCATGGTCTCATTGTCGGCTGCTACGAGGCCGAAAGCCTCCCCCAGCGCTTCGCCCATCATGTCCTGTTCCTCTTTCTCCGGGAATCTGGACTCGAGAGCGGCCCAGAGGATACCGTCACCACCTTCTGCAGAAAGCTGCTCCAAGGTGATGTGCTCGCAACAGTCCCATGCCCGAGAGTCGAGCAGGGTCAGCAACCACGGCCCTTTCTGGGATGGTTTGAGGTCTTTCATTGTCATCATCTTCGCTTGGGCCCATGTCTTCCATCTGCGGAGAGCCTTCCCGGCATCGTCGTCCTCTCCTGAGAACCTTTTCAGACCGCGGTCTGAATCTGTCATGGCGCCTGACCACAGCGATCTACCTAGATTGCTGCTGCCCCGGTCGGGGCTCCGCTACCAATGTCAATGCATTGGTGCCCCTCCCGGGGCAGCAGCTGCGGTTCTTTTGGACCTAAAGTTCCGCTGCAGTCGAGCGGTCAGTGATGCATGGTGCCTGACTGGAAGAATGGGAATTCACATATATATATATATATGTATATATATCTACATATCTATATATATATATATTGCTTACAAATAAATACATATATGAGCAAATACAATATACCACATAATATCTATATACATTTATATATATATATATATTTGTTTGTTGGTAAATAAATACAAATGCAAATATATATATGTATATATGTGAATTTACACAGGTAAATATGCATATATCTATATAGATATAGATAGATAGATAGATAGATATGTATGTAACTATGACAATAAACAAGTACATATATGTAAATATGTATGTAATGTAAATATATATATATATATACATGTGTGTGTGTGCATATGCATGCATAGAAAATCAAAGGTCGTGGGAATAGGAGACCGCAATCATCGGCTAGTGGCAACCGGTGGGGTGCAGTGACCTTGCAAGAGTTAACACGACCAGTGAAAGCAGAAATCGCTGATAACCTGGCATCAAATGGTGCATGGTGTGGCACATGGTTGGCACATGGATGTGCATCCCCCAAGACCCTAGCTGGTAATGAGCCATGGCGATAGGCGTTAGTTCAGCTACCTTATAAGGTTAAACATGGCTATATCCCCAGCTGCGCATCCAAATATGGCTGGGCTTTGTGAACCGCTGGATCTTGACTGGTTATCGTTGGTCGTTGTTGTTGGTTATCAATCCACGTTCTAAACCATTCTGCAAGATATATCATAAACCGTTGTTGGTCATAACTATCCACTACTCACCATTCTGAACCATTATCTTAAATATGTGAATCTGTACTGTACCAGTTGCTGTTGGGAACCAAATCAACACTGGCTACTGTCACACCTCACTTCTTTGACTTCTGAAATTTGGGGTTCAACACCTGTCGTCCCTCCTTGAAGAGTGACGTTCTCTTCAGCCATGGTGGTTATGCGGCATGCGATGCAAATTTAAAGATTTCAAGGGATTTTTAAAGAGTCTGAGCCAAGACAGTCCGGCACAGCTGTGAAATGTCTAGGATCGAACGGCGCAATGCCATTGGGCTTCTGGCTACCCAAATGTCGTGACCACACTCCATGGCGCAAGTGTTGAAATGCAAACTGCATCGGGTCTGGATACCGGAAACAAATGGGTCACCCAAAGGGTTGGATCCCAGAAGTAGTTGCAAGGGTGGACACCGAGGCGTGGTTGGAAGTCTTGAAGGATGCTGGGGACGCTGGGGACCGGCCATCTCAACCTGATGATGCACACCCAACGCCCACAGCTACGTCATTTGCAGCTAGCAGTTCTCAGGGGCCCTCTTTCTCTCAGAAAGTTTACTTCCCGCCAGCTCTGGTTGGTTTTATGATAGATTTTCCCATGACCCTACGTTTCTGGAAGTTCTCAAGCGATCTCGAGCTACCTTCATATGGATACACGTGTAACATGTATATCCATATATGTACATGTGTAGATAGATAGATAGATAGATAGATAGATAGATAGATAGATAGATAGATAGATAGATAGATAGATAGATAGATAGATAGACAGACAGACAGACAGACAGACAGACAGACAGATAGATACATAGACAGACAGACAGATAGATAGATAGATAGATAGACAGACAGACAGATAGATAGATAGATAGACAGACAGACAGACAGATCGATAGATAGATAGATAGATAGATAGACAGATAGACAGTCAGACAGATAGATAGATAGATAGATAGACAGATACATAGATAGATAGATAGATAGATAGATAGATAGATAGATAGATAGATAGATAGAGAGACAGACAGACAGACAGATAGATAGATAGATAGATAGATGGACAAATAGATAGGTAGATAGACAGATAGACAGATAGATAGATAGATAAGTAGATAGATAGATAGACAGAGAGACAGACAGACAGATAGATCGATAGATGGACAGAAAGATAGATAGATAGAGAGACAGAAAGACAGACAGATAGATAGATAGATGGACAGATAGATAGGTATATAGATAGATAGATAGATAGATAGATAGATAGATAGACAGACAGATAGATAGATAGACAGACAGACAGACAGATAGATAGATAGACAGACAGATAGATAGATAGATAGATAGAGAGACAAGCAGACAGACAGATAGATAGATAGATGGACAGATAGATAGGTAGATAGACAGATAGATAGATAGATAGGTAGATAGGTAGATAGATAGACAGACAGACAGACAGACAGATAGATACATAGACAGATAGATAGATAGATAGATAGACAGACAGACAGACAGATAGATAGATAGATAGACAGACAGACAGATAGATCGATAGATAGACAGAAAGATAGATAGATAGACAGACAGACAGACAGACAGAAAGATACATAGACAGATAGATAGATAGATAGATAGATAGATAGACAGACAGACAGATAGATAGATAGATAGAGAGACAGACAGACAGATAGATAGATAGATAGACAGACAGACAGACAGACAGATAGATACATAGACAGATAGATAGATAGATAGATAGATAGATAGATAGATAGACAGACAGACAGATAGATAGATAGATAGATAGACAGATAGACAGACAGACAGATAGATAGATAGATAGACAGATAGATAGGTAGGTAGATAGACAGACAGATAGATAGATAGATAGATAGAAAGAAAGACAGATAGATAGGTAGATAGATAGGTAGGTAGATAGATGTGAGTGCGTGTGTTTGTGTAAAAAAATATCTACGGGTGAGGCCTGGGCCACTGATGCGCCCTGGAGGATTCCTCTCTAGGGACCCGAGACGTCCCCCAAAGTTGCCAGCAATCTCCGCAGCTTGCGCAGTGTAATGGGAAACCTTGAGGTCCAACAAACACGAACTGGTGAGACCCAGTCAACCTGTTTTGGCTCAGCGGATCAGCCATCAATACCTTGCTGTTGTGACGAATCGCTATCATTTTTCGGTGCATCACATGACAGTTTGGGTGACTGCCCTTTGTTCTGTATGTCCAACAAATCATCAGCCATCATTTGTTTCTGTTCACTTGCCAAAGTTGTGAAGATATATCTATTAGTCATTGGATACCCCTGTAAGCCATCATGTTTTTCGGTGCCAACAAATCTGGCGGCTTGTCATTAGCCATATGGGTGTTTCTCAAAATAGGGTACCCCAAAAAATCATCAAATATTAACCGTTTGTAGTAACAAACCATAACTTTGGGGTACCCCCATCTTGAGAAACCACCATATGGCTGTGGTAAAAACCCTGTACCCCTGGTTCCCCCATCATTAACAAGTGTTTTCCCACTACTATTGTTGGTGATTATCCCCCATTAGTTGGTTGGTTGACTGCTTGACCCATAGCAATATATTTGGTATATCCACTACTATTGCTGCTTGTTGTCCCCTAGTATTAACCATTACCCAGCTAGAAATCACCATTGGTTGGTTGGTTAACTGCTTGACCCAGCTCGCCATATCGCTGTACCGCCCAAATCTCTGCCGCGCCTCATTCTGCACTCCACCCAGGATCAGTAAAGAGCTTCCGCATGGAACTGCGCAACAAGCCCGCCTCGGCTCCTGCCACACGGAGGGCACTGCTACCCATGAAGCAATGCCGATGCGGCTGGGTGAAAAAACGGTGCAGTTACAGAGTAACCACTATATTGAATCATGAATTAGATTAGAGAAAAGAATCAATAATTCTTTGAATCAATATTGGCTACTGATTAAATTTGCGGAGCATGCAATTTAATCATTAACCAATATTGACCAATGCAAAGGACGATTAGTCACAATACACCCTGCAAGTCCCACCAGCAACTATCCAACCAACTAAGCAACCAGGAGAAATCAAAGGCAATCCCACCATTTTTGCGGAGAGAACGCATGGTTTCGCAGTGGCTGCATCTACCACTGCTGTCTGTAACGTGACCTCGAAATGGAAATCCTTGCACGTGATCAATAGGAAATGATATTCCGTCTTGCTTTCGTATGTTTCTTGATGAGAAGTATGTTTCTTTCAAAGTTGTCTTTTATTGTTTTGAGATTCTCTTTTTCCTTGTTGTGTCTTTGTACCTTTGCATGTTCTTCCAATCGCAAATCATACCTTGGCATATCATATGTTGTATGTTCTTCCAATCATACCAATGCAAGCGTATGTTTTTTTTTGTATGGTATTCCCTTTGGCATGATTTTACTACTCGTAGTAGTAGTAATAATAATGGTCAGTAGTGGTATGATTTTGCATTTTCTTCCAATCATTCCAACGGGACCGTGGCTGCTGCGTTCCTGCTACTTGGACCTGATTTTTTTAAGGACCTGCGCGCTGCGGCGTGCTGGGGCGCGCTGCGATGCCACTCCTGCAGTTGAGTCACCATCTCCCATGCAGAGCCACCAGGGCTAAACCTGGCATCGAAAGTTTCAGTCTGAAAGAGGCGTGAATGATGTGCGTGTGTGCATGTAGATAGATAGAGGTGCATATATGAAAAAAAAAAAAAATATATATATATATATACATGTATACATTTATTCATTTATGTACATTTATACCTTCGGGGACCTAGGTTCTCCAGTAGGTTAGCACGCGTGGAATGGAGGGTGGGGTGGGGTGGGGCATTTTAGCGTTTGCTGGCACTTGCAAGCCAAGTATGCTACATTGATGTTTCGCTGATGTTATGTTGCTGCCAAGTGGATGCTACGTTGATGTTACGTTGCTGCCATGTTGATGTCACATTGATGTGTGCTCGCCGTCCACCAGTTGAACAAGAAACGGGGACTGCAAAAAGTGTTGACTGCCCTGAAAAATTGAGAATTATCATGAAGAGTTTGCAGCCCGTGTCTCAGGTTTTTGAATCGCTCGAAGGGAAAAAAGACTGACTGTGAAGACTTCGGATTTTAGTACAAGCTCCAAAATGCTGCAAATACCATCAAAATATGCCCCGCAGGCATTTTGACTTTGAATTTAAAGCAATATATGCACACTTAACGCTCGAAATCAACATCGACGAATGAGAAACATACCCGAAACTCACACGAAACACAGTTTCACTTCTGGCCAGAAACATAATCTTGCATATGTTGATCAAGTCGTGTGGGATGAAATTGATTTCATCCCGCGGGAGCTCTTCAAAGCTCGCCTGACCACATACATGAAAATCGACGTTTCGCCAGGGCGAGAACTCAATCTTGCAAACTTGCTTCTGCAAATATCAATGAGTTATCAGAGAAACTAGGTCCCCGAGCGTGTATGTATATATGTTTTTTCATATGTATGCATATGTATCAATAAGACATAAATATGTGTATATTTAAATATATATATATATATATATTCATGCTTTGCACGTATGTAAATAGGATATTGCATCCAATATCCATACATGTAAAGACATTTTACATGTGCATATACAGTATACGTAAAGACATTTAACGTGTGTATATACAGTATACGTAAAGACATGTTTACTTGTGTGTACTGTATATATGTCTATACGCAAACAGGATCTGAAGCAGGTATAAGCAGCTGCTTGTAATAGAATCATGTGGCAGTGGGTCACTTCACCCTGTACCCCTGGTTCCCCTATCATTAACCAGCTTGTTTCCCCTATAGTTTTGTTGGTTATTATACCCCATTACTGGCTGGTTAACTGCTTGACCCAGCTCGCCATGTAGATACGGTCATGCTCAGCAAGCTGCGCATGCTCAGCACCGCCTCTCGATGGAAGTTAAGTTTTGGGGCCCGCGGCAGCCTCACTGCGACGCTGATGGAACTGGGAATCTCGCAGATTTGTCGAAGCTTCCCTGGCTATCCCCTGGCTATCCCCTGGCTATCCCCTGGCTATCTTGGGGTTCGTCAATGGAGTACCCACAGATAGGACCAATTCGGGATGGTTGAAATGTGTAAAAACCGAGATTTTGCGCAGGAAAATTGTGATTCTGACCTTCAATAATCAAAATTTTCTGTATTCAGCATTCTCTGTTCTGGTGAGATTGATCCCTGGGAGACAAAGGAGGGCCTGGTTCACAAAAAACGAGCAATGATATCACGAATCTCGCCTACCAGGGTAAGTTTTGGAGATTCGTAGCATTGCCTGTATTCATATGATCATCGTCACCACCACCACCACCATCGTCATCATCATCCCCATGCTACTATCAGAGGTACAATGACTGCATGAACTCACGGTTTCTGCCGCAGGTCGCTGCCACCTGTGTGACCAGATTTCATGGCGGCCATGGTTCTACGCTCCCCAGGGGACTTCCAACGATATCAGATCCACTTCGCCATTATTGGCCACGATCAACGGTTGATCCACCATTCTCAGCTATCGCAACCATTCTTAGCCACAAAAAATGGAACCACTTGACAGTGGTAATGCTTGGTTCTTAATGGTGGTAATGGTTGGTTCTTAATAGTGGGAATGGTTGGTTCTTAACTCAAAAAAAAAACATATTTTACCTAAAACATCTAACTTTTAACCATGGTATATCAAGAACTCAAAAAAAAATGCATCTCGCACCTCACATGGCAGCTACCTGCACCGTTCGGTCCACCTGCACCGTTAGCGGACGGTACCCACCATCCGCAGGGTGCCTCCACAAACCCAAAGGCTGCCCATCAAGGCACAAGCCCCAAAGCCTGGAGAACTGTCGTGGAAGTTACGGTTGGAAGTTACGCCGGTTGGCTACTAATGGTAAACAATACTATAGTTGATTAATGATAAATGGCTATGAGTCAATATTAACCATCAATATTAAGCAACAATAATGGAAAATAATCATACCAGGTGGGCCCCCAACTACTCATAAGTTGGATTATAACCCCTGTAACTGGTAGGTAACCCTAGTGAGATTAGTTATAAACCAACTGACAAGTGCTTGGGGGCGCACCTTGTATGGATATAGAATATAGAACTCTACAAAATGCATGCGTAGACAGATATATAAACAGATTTAGAGACAGATATATATATATATATATTTATGTATATATGTATATATAAAGATATGATATTGTATTATGATTATAGATGTATATGGCTGAAGTTGCTGCTTTTGCCGTTGCATTGCAGTGTGGCATCCGGTGTGGTCAACCATTCAGTATATGTAGCCATGGTGAAATGGCACAGCCACTAAGATGGTAGCAGGACAACTAGGTTGGCGGCTGACCTTCCCACAACAAAAAACCAGAGTACCATCACTGGCCCAACAGTGCTGCCATCAAAAGATTCAATGTGCGCACTCCTATCCCACAGCAAGTACTGGTTTGTTGTGAAAGCACCGTTCCCGCGTCTTCAGTTGTCATATGTCCCCACTTATCCTCTGTTGTCAACGATCTGGAGCTGAAGTCACCGCCAAGCAAACCGACAAACCAGCTTTTTCTATGGCATGGTGGCCAACGCTTCCATGCTGGCCGAAAGATACCACCACCAGCTGGCGGCCTGCACGTGGTTCCTGCAGGGGAGGTGCTCTTTGCCATCCATCGGTGCCTTGGCCACCAGCTGTCCAACCGTTGCATTGAAGGGGATCATCATCATCATCATCATCATCATCATCATCATCATCATCATCATCCTCACCACCACCACCACCATCGTCATCATCATCATCATCACCACCATCACCACCATCGTCATCATCATCATCACCACCATCACCACCATCGTCGTCATCATCATCATCATCCTCCTCACCACCACCACCATCGTCATCATCGTCATCACCACCATCACCACCATCGTCATCATCATCATCATAATCATCATCATCATCCTCACCACCACCACCATCGTCATCATCATCATCATCACGACCATCACCACCATCGTCATCATCATCATCATCACCACCATCACCATCATCGTCGTAATCATCATCATCATCATCATCATCATCATCATCCTCACCACCACCACCATCGTCATCATCATCATCATCACCACCATCACCCCCATCGTCATCATCATCATCATCACCACCATCACCCCCATCGTCATCATCATCATCATCACCACCATCACCACCATCATCATCATCATCATCATCATCCTCACCACCACCATCATCATCCTGACCACCACCACCATCGTCATCATTATCATCATCATCATCATCCTCACCACCACCACCATCGTCATCATCATCATCATCATCATCATCATCATCATCATCATCCTCACCACCACCACCATCGTCATCATCATCATCACCACCATCACCACCATCATCATCATCATCATCATCATCCTCACCACCACCATCATCATCCTGACCACCACCACCATCGTCATCATTATCATCATCATCATCATCCTCACCACCACCACCATCGTCATCATCATCATCATCATCATCATCATCATCATCATCACCATCACGACCATCATCACCATCATCATCATCATCATCATCATCATCATCATCATCATCTTCCCGGTTGTTGGGCCCAACAATCGCTGGATATTCAGAGTTGTCATAGTCAATGACTATCCACCATCGGCGGACAAAATAATTTGTGGAAATCCTAGGTGACAATTCTCCAGAGCACAGCGATCGTCAAACAGTGGTAGTTGAAAAGGTATGGTTAGGATTGATTACACGCAGACTATCGGCAAAATCATCAATCATGCTTATAGGTGTATATTCAATGTTCATGATTTTTCAGATCAGGTGGTTGAAAAGACATAATTTTTGTGCCCTTTTGGTACCCGACTTTGGGGTGCCATTCTCCAGTGTTCCTTGGAGGTCTTCAATCCTTCACTGATGCGGGTGTCCGTTTTTCTCATTAAAAGTTGGCAAACCAAACATGCGCTTTTGATGGATCAATTTTTCGGCTGTGAGCCAATCCTGTCCTCATGCTTGATAAGCCATTGCCCAGCAGGATGAGGGCTGACAGCAAAGGACCCTATTCCAGCATACCCCTAGTGAGCCAGAGAAGCCTGGCATTCCCAGCCCTGCTCACCATTTTTTGAAGAACAATTCCTCCAATGTTTTTTCGGCACCGCGCTGTGCACACCCAATCTTTGAACTCTTACAACATGTCATTGATTGTGACTGCTGCTTACTCTCATTGGTTGATATCAATCACTGAGTTGATAGTAGAATGCCAACCAGAAAACACATATATAACAATGAAAGCCATGCATCGTCAAAACCAAAAAAAACACAAGCATTGACAGATGCATCGAATCTGCAGGACCTTTCTACATGTTCTTTGCCATCGATGCATGGCTTGCTGCCGAGGATCTGATGTCGTGGTCCTGTACCCTCAGGTAACGCACCTCCACTCCACTGGTGCTGTTTTTTTTCGGGTGAGAATCCCCGGCGATGGAGTTCATCCAAGTGGGAATACAACTATGAAGCAACCCATTCCAATGGTTGTTGTTAGTTTATCCCGTTATTATTGTAGGTTACGAAGGCTTAAAGAAACAATTCACCAAGCATCAAAACAAGGAACACAGCCCCAACCAGTACACGACCACAAGAACAACTGGCACTCGTTCTGAGGTTGCAGCATGACAGTGGATTCAACACCGCCAAGATCGATGATGAGTACTGATCACTAGCGTTTGATAATTCAGATTAATTAAATCTAAATAAGGGCAAATAGCGTTCAATGATCATCAGTAAATGCTCATGATGGCTAATTGGAGGGCTAATGATGAATAATGATATCATTAACCATCAATGATAGTTCATGATCATGATAACTAAGAATCAACCATCATTAAGCATCATTCTGTTTTGCTATTGCAATTAACCATCACTAACCATCAACTACCATTATCAAACATCATCAACCATCGTGAACCATCATTAACCATCATTAACCATCATCATGCTGACTCTGGGAATGCATTGCTTACATCACTGCTTCGCAACAAGGCTCGCCTCTCCGCAGGCTTCTCCGGCACGATCGTCCCAGCCGCCCAGGACATACAGGGCCTGAGCTCGTGGCTCTGGGGATGGCCATAGCGATGAGGCCCACGGAGAAGTGAAGATCCCAACAGCTCGAATGTTGCCGTTCATTTTCGCCAGGTTTGACCGCAATGAACCAATCCACAAGGTGGGAACATGACGATCAACCGCTAGACTTGCTGACCATCCTTTCGCCCGTTAGTTTTCACTCGTTCACATTCAGCCATTGCTGGCCGCTGTTTTGCGTGGCTAGCCGCTTAGCCATGGACCATGTGGGATCATTCTCTGATCTGCCTACCACTCGGCTTTTTTAGGCCAAGTCTACTAGGGCGGCAATGGCAACTACCGCGTTGCGGCGGTGCAAACGAAGGTGCAAACCAGCCGGGTTACGCTGGGCTTTGGTGACCGGGACGAGGACGACGACGACCACCACAAACAACAACAACAACAACAACAACAACAACAACAACAACAACAACAACAACAACAACAACGCCAACAACAACAACAACAACAA
>VSDK01009365.1:8980-45683 GCA_009767595.1 Symbiodinium kawagutii | reverse complement strand
GCAGCAGCAGCAGCAGCAGCAGCAGCAGCAGCAGCAGCAACCGCAAGGCCAAAGGCGGCGACAAGGCCAACAAAGTGACCAACCTGGCAGGCGCAGTTGGTTCAATCCGCGGGCGCGTGTCCCAACATGGAAACGGCCATTCACAAAGCCAGCAGGAAGCCGCCTACCTCCGTGGGGAATTTGCTGCTTCCATGCCGCGCAGCCAGCAAATTACTGCCAGAATCAAACAAACACCGCCGACACAACAGGCGATCATCTGAAACCACAACAGTTGGAAAGTCGCCGAACGTCCGTCTCTGAATAGGAGCACCATCCATGCATGAAGACAAGCCAAAGCGCAAGGGTGAGCTGCTCGAGCTAACGCCTAGTTAGTTCTTCGAGTCTCTAAATCAAAAGACATTAACAAGCAAGTCAGGTCGTACCACGCCATAACCCATGGCTGCCCTGAGAGCACCACTCGTTGTTGTATCCGAGGCATTCACATTGATCTGGAAACTTCCGCATATCTGCGGGTCAAAAACGTATATTTGTGGTGAACACTAAGGAAATGAACAGACAAGGCCTCCAAACCCTGGATGTTTGTGAACCTGGATGAATGTGGTCATGATCCGTGCTCGCATGAGTCAAATTTTAGTTAAGATCGAAGCAGCAATGAAATAACCATCGCCACTCGTCACGCTTCACAGGGCGCATGGCGGAACGCTCAACCTCTGCCGTGTCCAACGCTGGAACCTTACCGAGCTGCTGAATGATGCTAGCTGTTCATCATGGCTAGTTCAAGTGATCATACAAAACGCTACTCGTAGGATGCAATCCACAACACCGATTGATGTCCATCATTCATCAGGTGAACCGGATAAGGAGAAACTGAGATCAACTGTTGCGGATTCATATCCAGAGGCTATGCTGTGCTGATGGAGAACTCCCAATAAGCCACTTCATGAAGGTGGCAGTCGCTCCATCATGACACTCTTTAGACCACAGAAGACCACTATGGAGAAGCCCTGACTGACCAGAAATGAGCAGCGGCAACACCGGGAATGGATAAAGCATGGATTTCATGGACCGCACCACACAATCAAATCTGAAAATGGATCATTGGATTCTACTGCAACACTTTTTCTCCAAGAGCACATGAAATTTGGAGCCTTGATCTGACAGCCCAACTGCCCGGGGCAGACTGTGAGCGTAGTCTCCCACTTGCTGTGATGATTTTATTCGTTTGGTGCACCTCTCCCACCCTGATGCACCCTGCAGCCATCTTTAGCCCAACGGTCACCAGGATTTTCCGGCCGAAGCTGAGAAAACACTGCATCACAACCGGCACTTCCGAGAACGCCGTTGATGGACACGACTGATTTGGTAAATCTTGGGATGCGAAACAAGCCGAAATCTGCCAGTGTCTCTTCGGCTAGCGTCGTTTCTGTATGGCGCACCGGTAGTTCAGGTGGATGAAGCCGGAGCTTACCCAACATTGATCACTTGAAATGCAGGATTTTGAAGTATCTGTTTGAAAGATTGTAATGGTTGATTCAGAGTTGGTTAGGAGATTGTAGTGACAAAGAATGTATGTCACTATTGTTTACGAGATTGCATGATCATGCAAAAAAAAGAATCGACAAAAAAGCAAACCAATTGACATTGATTTGCGAGTGTGCAATTGACTATGCTGCAATCGAACGATTGCGGTTCTGCTGCAATCGAATGATCGTGGTTAAACTTGTTACTGTAACGTGGGTTCCAGCCACTTTCATGAAAGAACTGATCGTAGGGTCAGCTACGAGTATTTTAAGTAGCTTGCCGGATTGTGAAGCAATCGGCCGTATCATGAACTGGGATCCACTCTGGATGAAGGTCAGCATTTGTGTTCTCTGATTCACAAGGATCTCAGGCTTGCTCGAGGCCAGCAATTCCCTGAGGAAAGGCTGGTTCTTTTCTCCGAGGTGACCCAGTGAATATGGCCGAAGTGGTTGAAAATATCACAGTGATCCTGAGCGCTTGAAAATTTCCCTAATACTTCAATATGCTTGTGCTTTCAATTAATCTAATGTCCCTTTATCCCTTTTCCCTCGAAAACAGAAACCCAGCGACCAGAAACCGAGTGGCTTCATGCAAGGCAAGACTTGCTTTTGGAACCTTTTGCTGATAATCAAGGGGAGGAGGGACACATACAAACAAGCCATTGCTGTTGTACCCCTCTGATTGTGAGTGCGGGTCATTCACATCCTTACAATTGATACTTTCATCTATGCTGCTGTTTTGAAATATACATGCAATATCCTAAAACAGGGGGTTCACACACGCACACGCACACACACACACACAACGGCTATATAGCCATATACATACATATGTGTGTGAACGCAGATAGCTGACCCGAACCTCCCAATCGCAATGCAGGAAATCACCTAAAAGCGATGATCTATACCAACACAATGCTAGTTATTCATTATAAGATCACAGAAACCCACAAAACCGCCATCTTGTATCAAGATCAAAACCATCAACATCGATTTTTGGTCTCTTCTGCAGAGTCAGGCGGAAATGCTGTGCTCCGCAAAGATGGCTCGGGGCTCAAAGTCATCATTCAAGTGGAGTACCCTGGATTTTGACGTCTGAACCTCTATGAATGATTTTGATTTCTAAGCTCCCAAGATCAAAATCTGAGAACGGAAGAATCTACTGGTTGTCTGCGATTCTTTCTCATTGGTTGCTATGGCCATTGCTATGGCCTTCTCGTTGTTCATAACAATCAATAGCAATTGGTTACTTCACCATTGCTTACTATCACCATTGGTTACCATCACCATTGCTTACTATCACCATTGGTTACTATCACCATTGGTTGTTGCTATTGATTGTTACTGGTTGATCATTTCCAACAGGCCTTCCGCGTGCTGTCACTGGGTCACTGACATCCTTCAAACCAACCTCGGTTTGCTGGGGGCACACTGCTGGTAATGGGAGGAAGCAGTGGGTTGTAGTGACAACTCGGTATTTGGTTGTATGATATCATGTTGGTTACCATATGATATACCAAGTAACATTATGGTTGTATGATATAATAGTTGGTATATGGTGTTACCATATGATATCATGTAATATGACATGATATGCTTGTATATATTAGTTGTTATAATGACCACTTGTAATATTTTGGCTATAGTGTATCATATCATGTCACATCACAAGCATATTATAGTGATCCCACAGCAAATGGCAAAGCATCCACCCGAAAGCGGCATTAAATAATTGGATAATGATGATCAATATAAAGATGCTGACCATGATAAATAGTTGATAATAGCGACCATTGACTATCACCAGCAATATGACTTTTGGATAATGATCAGCAATAATGGTTGACCATTGCTATACTAACTGATAATCAACGGTCAGCATTTTGAATTGACGGAATATCAATCATGAAAAATAATAGCAAAAGTTGATACTAGAGCTAAAATCAACGGTTGATAATCACTAGACCCGTGATCATAGTCGATAAATGACTAGTTCGTCATAATCATTATGGCTACAGTGCATTGTAATCATTGCGACCAATATCTAGCTACAATGATGATAATTGTCATAGCTACCAGTATCATCACTATTGGTGACACTGGCATGATAATCCTGATCATCATAGTACCAGTTGGCTTTTGCCAGGTGTCACTGCAGCTGTTCTGCTTGCTTCTGATTACCGGCAGGAAATGACTTTTGGCGAACCAGATTGGGCTTACAGCTACGAATAACACAGGTTATAACTAGCTGTAACCTGTGTTATAGCTAAACAGGTTCAGCTTATACCTATTAGCCTGTTGATATTTCGGGTCCGAACCCGCTGCTATTGTTCGCAGCAACCTGTGAGATGCTCCTGACCTAGCTACTGATACTGTCCACCTGGTTCACCACCAGCTGATGGCCAAAAGCTAGTGGATCTTATTGGTGCTCGTAGGTGAAGAACGCAGGGTGTCTGCAAAAAGCCTCTGACATGACCACTGGATCTTTGAAAATGGCCCAAGCAACTCATGGCTATGGCACAGACAGTGGTTCCTTGTTCCCGGAAGTTGTGGCTTCCATTCAGACACAGGACCCATAATATGGTGGCCAGCCATTGGGGGACGTGAGCTTCTGTTCCGGTGATAGTTGCATCAACATTTAGCTCAAACTTAATTCCATCTGCTTGGCCCACGGGCAAGAACCCTTGTTTAGATGAAAGGGCTTCAATACCGCTTGGTGTCAGGGTTGATATTTGCTAATGACTAATCCAAAATGAAGCTTGGCCATTGTCAATTCATGCAGCTAAGCTGACAAGAAAATATGACGAACCAACACAAGGTGCTGGTTCAGGACCACTAAAAACTAAGCATCCTTGTGGAAGACAGGTTGTTCCAGCGATCCGGTTCCGCCCGACCCAGCCGGTACTTGTAGTCTCCAAGGCATGTCCCGTTCCCCATACCGACCGGCACCACCAAAGCACAAACCTCCGAAATCTGACCTCTTCACCCTACAAGTTATGATTTTCGTGCATTAATTTGAAAAGCATAGCAGCATCCTCGGGCTTATGAGTCAAAGCATGTCAGAAGCCACTAATTAGCATTCAGTCACCTTTGTTGGGATGCTTAGTGACCCATTTTTGGAAGATGATAACCTACGTATTGCCATATCATTTTTTTTCACCTTTGCAACCTAGTTGGAATGAATGAACCCCAACACACTAACGATGAGATAAACCAGGCATGCCGACTGGTGAAGTGCTGTTAATGGTGGAAGTTCGTCAAAAGTTTTGGAAACGTCGGTCTCTTCTTGGTTGTTGCCGACGACATACAAAGATCGGTCTTTTGAAAACATTGTATCAACTTACAGTATACATATGGATTTGCCCAAAAATGGTGTACCCCCAAACACTGGTGATTTCCTGACTGATAATGGCTATTGTGGGATGATTATTTTGTACCACCAGACCATTTGTGGATCTGCAAGAATCTCTGACAGCATTCATTTCCAAGTTTCACTTGGAGGCAAGAAACAAATCGGAAAACAAATACCACCATTTATGGACAACTCCATATGCCTGCTTTTTCATGAGTCATTGTCTTCCCCAGTCACCTTCCTGGAAACTAGACTAGACCCTACCAGTTTTCTATTAGACACTCGCTTCATGGCTAATGCGGCTGGCATGGAGCTAATGCTTCACGGTTGTTGATGAGGATAGATAATGGTTGATATCAAGCGATAGATATAACTGTTAATCAATCACTTTGTACTGATTCATTTTTACACAGTGGGTGTATCGACAATTGCCCCAAAAAATCTAAAAATCTATACAGGGTGGTGCTACTCAATGCTTTTATACCATTATTTTCTGACCTCAATTAGCCCCTGATGTAAGTATGATCAACCCTTCTTAGGCATTGTGAGACAACCTGCCCAGTAGTTACAAACAGCATACCGATGCACAAAGACCATTGTCCTCCCTGAAAGCCATCATTCAACATCAGTAGCAAGACTATTGGAATGACTATCCTATCAACCACTACTGACTGTTTCTTGTGAAAACATGTTCAATTGTTACCAATCGTTCTTAGCCAGTATTGTCAACCAGTAGTCAAGTAGTTTTGGCAGCATTGCTGTTCATCCACCATTCTTAGCCAGTAATCTACCTGGTATATCATAAACCATGAATAGCCACCGTCAAACCCCTCTCAACCAAGATTAACCATTTTGAACCATGCGCCCCCCATCATCTAACCATCATTCAACCATCAGCCACCATTTGACCATGGCTTTAGTCATTATCTAACCCTCATTAACCATTATCAACCACCAATCTTAACGATTAAGCACCAGTTAACCATCAAGTAGCCACCATTTACTCACCATCTACCCACCATTCACGGCCATTTACCCATCATTCACCACCATTTCACCACCAAAGCTCCAGCCATCGGATTTCTTACCCAGCTGCAGCTGCCAAAGCGCGTCGAGGAGGATGTAGGGGCGGTGCCTGACGGCCGTTGATAGTTTGAATGCTGATGGTGAGTGGTTAAATGATGGTTGATGGTTAATGATGGTTGGTTCCTTTAGTTGAATGGTGATGGTAAAAAAAGACGATAAAATGATGGTCAACGGTTAATGTTTTGAACTATCGACCAGCTATGTTTGAGGATAGTTTTATGTTTTGACAGCTATCCTTCAATTCACATTAACCATCAATAAGATGTTGATAGTTTTAATGTTAATTATGCTTAATAGTTAGATTTGCCGGTCAATTGGTGCTGAACAGTTCAAAAAGATGGTTTTGAAATGGTGATGGTCCTCACGGTGATGGTTAATGATGGTCAAATGATGGGTAAAGCTAGAGTAAAAATTTGGTTGAATTTTGGGTCAATGGTGGTTTGAATGAGTGGTTTCAAGCTATGGTTCATCGGTTCAATGATTGATTGATGATTTGATTGGTGATTTGAATGATGGATTGATTGATTGATGGCTAAAGCTATGATGGTCAATGTTTATTTGAGTGCTTGGGAGGGAAAATGGAAGGTAGGGTTGATGATGATTAAATGATGGTCAAAGCTAGGATTCAAATTTGGCTGAGTGTCAATGATGGTTGAATGACGGTACGGATGATGTGCAACAGCCGACTGCAGCACAGGTTACATAAGCGTTTACTCTCTGGCAAACTAACTTGGAAGCTACTAACCACCAGTTTTTATGAGTAAAACCACTATACATGGCGGATTTTCCACTTCCAGGCTAGTTTCCCAGCGTGTTTTTTTCGAGTGACGCTGAATAGATGGTTCATGGTAGTCAGTGGTGGTCTTGGAACGCTGTTTCAGCATGAGCCGGGGATCCTTTCAGTTTCAGCGCTGTTGCCTGGTGGGGAATCATCATAAATGTGGACAGACAGACATGGATTGCGCCTGAGTTCCGATGGCTCCCAAATTTCTTTGACTTGGCCCCACTGGACCCAGACGAGAGCTCCATTTTTCATGTTTGGAGAGGGAAACCATCCTGGCTATGGCAACTAAGTGAGAGGAGCAACAGCCACGGGATCAAAATCCAATAGAATTTCTTTATTTTCAGATCATAAAGATGAACAAACAAGTCGACAAGTTTGGATGCTCATATGCAGACATGTGTATATATGTAGAGTTGGATATAGCAATATACATATTTACATAGATTGATTTAGATGTATCTATCTTTACACATATTCCGAAATAAAATCTAAACATACACACACCGACACACAGATAAAAAGATATATATATATATACAGATTCAGTTCTGGGATGTATCCTAATGTCCCATATGTCAGGTCATCAATAGAATCATGGAAATGAAAGGAGGGGAGATGCACAACTTGCAGTGTATTTCCTTGTTCTCAGTCTTTCAACAAAAAGGTTTTCCTCAAAAGAAACACATACTGCAGAGAACAAAACAAGCCCAACCATAAAATGTGTCGTGTATTTCCAAGGTTGTAGGCAGAAAACTGGGTTTTTTTCCAATACATGGGCTTCGGGAACTTCACAGTTTCAATAGTTACGCAGCTCATCAGCAAGACCATGACACCCACTCCTATTGATGTATCTTTTTGTGTACGTGTATAGATTTTCATATCGAAGATTTGTCCCTGAAAGGTTCCAAGCACTGTCCATACTCCGCATGATTCAACTCCAATGCACATGAAGACTTGTTTGGATCAAAAACATATGGAAATGCGAATCAATTGTCATAGACGGACTCAGTCATGCATTCAAAGCATTCCAATATAGATATTTTCTATGAATGGAAAGTGTTGGCATCTTTTTTGGTTCAAGCATTTCCTTTGAATTCAACGCTTGTTTTGGATTTCTTTCATTTCGAGTGACAGCCGTAACCAGTTATGGCCATCACAACCATGAACCGTGAACCATGAAACGTCACCATGAACGTCCACAACTGCTTAACCACTCACCATTGCCGGGAATCAACCATTGCTTTACCACGATTGAAACATCATTCAGTCACCATGATCTTACCACTCTTTAACCACTACGATCACTTGACAATCAAATCAATCAATAAGTGATCACCATTTGAAACTATTGATAGCTATCAACGAACCACCAGCACTATTGAAACATCACTAACTCGCCGTTCATGACAGGATTGAACACGATTAACTACCAGCCACAATCAGCACTACAGTATCAACCACTATGATCACTTCCAATCAAATCAAACACCATAAGTTAACCACCAGCGCTAACCACCAGTATACACCACTATTGTCATAACCAGCGCTAACCCCCAGCGCTAACCACCCTTCATTCCCCACCACTGCGCCGGCTGCCCCACTGCGCCGCACCCGCAGCCACTGCGCCGGCTGCCGATCCAAACGCAGGAACTCCACCTCCGACAGAGGCACTTCGCCTGTGCGAAACTCCCGGTGGCCACGATGCGACAACAGCCAGTCTCAACCATTCGATGGCTGGTTGAGGCTGGTTGAGGCTGGATAACCATTCGGTTAAGGCTGGTGAAGGCTGGTCAAGGCTGGATGACAATAATATCTGTATAATAGTTCATGATGACTGGCTACCATCGTGAACAGTCCTTAGCTTCACCAATGCTAAGCATCATTAACCAGTATGAACCATTATGAATCACTATTCACCGTTGTGAGCTATGACCATAAATAATGGTATTCATTTACAATTCTAGTATCAATGGTATTGATGATAGTGGCCTTTCACACATCATTGACAAAGCACCATACTCTGAATACTCCCCATTGCTGATCCTCCTTACTGGCTGCGCCTTCTGTCACTCCATGGGCCGCAACCAAGACGCCCCTGGGAGCCAGCGGTCAAATATCAAACATGAGGTACCCATTGCCTGGAGGGTTTGATAACAACTGGCAAGCAGGTACGGCACCAACCGAAAAGAAAGGTTTGATCAACGGAGTAGATCCCCAATTCATGAACCGTGGGAGGCTTCTTGTTAGAAGAAGGGACTCACCACTCTTCAAGCCCAGACATACCTTCTGGCAGAATGCCATCACCAACAAGGCAGCCATGTGCAAATTGGGTGCAGCAATGTAGCCAAAGTAAGGTGCTACATCCCAGTAAGCTGCAAAGTTACTATACGCAAAGAACGACGTGTGACAACCCTGCAGAGACCATGTTGCCTTCACTGGTTGGTCGTGGATGATGGTTGATCACCAGTTTAATCACGACTAGTGATGGTTCATTGTGGTTAAAATAGTGGTTAGTGATGTTTAATCATGGCTTAGAATGGCTCTTAACTGTGAAAAGTAGGAATTCAGTAGCAACAATGATAGCCAATATCATGGTTTCATGATGGTAGTTGACCAGGGTTAATAGCGACTGTATCCTGGTTAATGATGTTTAAGATGGAGGCTACTAGTAAACCCTCCTCTTTATGGTAGCTCACCAGCTACTGAGCTGAGAATTCTTGGAAGTGGGTATTCATATGGATCTACCAGTACTGGGAAAATGATCAATAAAAACCATGGCTTATGAATGAACTACACTGGGACTAGTGACCCAACATAGCCAGCATTCTTCCTTACCATCTTGTTGGTACTGCTGACCACATGAACCATGATCAGCCATTTTTTGCACCATCAACCTCTGACTGACCATCCCTATCAATCTATGCCACCACCGATACCATTGTGCTGAAATAATGCCAGTTAGTACTAGTAAATAGTTACTATCTATATAATCAGTAGTTATGCTCGCGAGATGTCCGGTCAAAAAAATTGAATAAGAGAATCTCAGATCATGAAGCGGCAACACCATGATATCGAGTCAAGCGGTGAGCATTCACCGTACCGGTAATACCGTTGCTAGTCTATGGCCTCTGGCTACCTTTAAGAATTACAAACCGGTAACAACAAACATTGACCATTGACAACCATTTTTGTGCTGTCTCAACCATGACCGAGTATGAATGGAATTAAATTGGGAAGGAACCCAACAGCAATCAGGCATAACCAGTGGCATGGGAAGGGCTGCTATTTCGTTGGTTGGTAGCCATTAATTTGTCGTTTGATTAGCCAGCTATGGTCCATTGGTTGGTACACTTTCTGTGAGATTTGGTACTGAGATCATCATCTCGCCAACACTATCCTGACCAAGATATATCAGCACCGCAAACCACGAGTGAAAAAACTTTCAGTTTTCTTACGGCCTTCGGAGCAAGTCACATTGCCTTTCAAGACAATGCAGCATTTGAAGAAAAAATGCCATAACCATTCTAAGCCCTGATGAACCATTAATCATTCAGCCACTATGCACCATCATTGACCATCATTAACTGGTGATCAACCATCATTAATCATTACTAACCATCATCAGCCATCACCAACCATCATAAACCATCACTAAGCATCATTACCCATCACTAACCATCATCAACCATCACTAGCCGTCATCAACCACAACAATGACGCTGCTTGTGCACACCTGAAAGCTGGGGATCTACAGCCATGCCGTGGCCATGCCGTGGCCGTGCCTGCAGCTGGCCGCTGCCAACTCGCAGCGTGGAAAGTGAAGGTTCGGCGCCTGGCCGTATACGTTTACAGACAGATACAGATATACGTTTACATGTAGACACACATACTTACATGTGTAGAAGCATATATACATATGTATATACATGTTGACATGTATTGTATTTGTTTAAAAAACAAATGTATATATATATATGTAAATATTCACACATATACACACAACTGCCTATAAATTGAATCAATTGATAGACGTATCATTTAACATCTTGCTTTGATATGATGATAAGACGAAGTAACAAGAGCTCCACAATTTCAACCGTGCCGCTCCCATGAGTTTCACAGGTTCCCAGGCGTTGCAGGAGCCTGTCCCCAGGACCCACGGTCCATGTTGTAGACCTGGCTGAGCTACCAGCAATGCAAGGAGCTGCAACCCAGTCATGTCATCCCCAGCTGGTCAGATTCGATAATTTTCGAGAGCAATCTTTCAAGTGGTGGTGAGCCAGAGAACCATCAATGATCAGCCATCATAGGATATTTGCTAGCTTGACCTTAAGTACTTGAATCCCAATGGCTGGTTGTAACCCCTTGAAACAAGCAAACCACCAGTGTCACTCTGTGGACTTCCAACCGCTCGCCTTGGTTGCAGTCCCCCAGTGAATGGTGAGCTCGATCGGTTTACTGGTTCGAAGCTTCAATAAGCTCGTTGGCTGAAGGTCAAACCAACTAGTTGGGACTTCATCAACTCATCATCGGCAGTTGAACTCCCGCACTCATGTTTGCCTATATGCAGATAGATAGACAGATAGATAGTGAGAGAGAGAGATAGAGAGATAGACAGATAGAGAGATAGAGAGATAGAGAGATAGAGAGATAGAGAGATAGAGAGACGGAGATAGAGAGACCGAGACAGAGATAGAGATGGAGATGGAGATAGAGATAGAGATGGAGATAGAGATAGAGATAGAGATGGAGATAGAGATAGAGATGGAGATAGATAAAGAGAGAGAGAGAGAGTGAGAGATAGAGAGAGATAGAGAGACAGAGACTGAGACTGAGACTGAGATAGAGATAGAGATAGAGATAGAGATATAGATAGATTCTGCACATATACTGCATGCATGCACATAGACACATGTATAGATGTATAACTCAAAATATGTTGCCTCCTGCATCATTCGCATGTTCCACATGCCTTGCTGCGCACATCTGGGTCCCACCTCCACAGAGTCCAAAATCTCATCTCTCATCATCTCAAAGCCGCGGCCGCCCAGCACGAAAACGCGGCCTGAGCCAAAAAGATGATTCTTGGGGGATATGCAACAAACAACTTGTTGAGTTGTATACTTGAGTGGTCCATTAAGTTGCAAAATCGGATCAAATTTTGCTTTTTCATGTCAATACTGGATCCCAGATACAAGTGAGGATTAGATGAATGTTGCTCTTGGATGATAACCTGCTGATTTTTCTCCATCACTAGTTGAGCATGAGTTTGAATAGTTCATGAGAATTTGTGGTCACCAACGCATGTGCGGCAAATCCGGCGCGAAGGATATGGCTCAGCGGTTGATTGTGTTTGACAAACCTCGGCGAACAGCCCCTGCTATTCTTAAGGAAACTGGTTTTGGGACGGTAGCTGGGATGACTCGGGATGGCATCCCTGAAGGACCCAATACCTATGCTACCACTGACTCTGGTGATCACTTCAAGAGGACCATGACTTCACTAGGTCACTAGGTGACTGTGGCTCCGAAAAAGCTCGTGATGCAACACCAATCACTCAATGAACCCTGTGTTTGGCCTGCTTGGCAAATCTAACTTCAGGTTCTCTTAGACTGAATTCTTGCAGCGCACAATCATGTGGTCCAAAGGTGCTGAGAAGCCATCCTTGTCGGACGTACCAGTGGTTAACCAAGGAGCATTGTTACAAATAAGCATGCTCACCCAACAACTGGTGCACGAAGTTGCCTTTGTTTGTAAGATGGGTAATCTAGCTCATTGATGGCTCGCCATGTATTGACGCATACACAAGAATTGGTCTTTCGTTGTTGGCTGTAACTACTCACAACTCTAAAGCCCGTTGATGGATATACCCTTGATTGATTGTTTGTGATGGATACTGGTTTTTGTACATTGATAGTAAAGCTGATATCGTACAACTAAAGACGATGAACCAAAATAAAACATCGTCATTTGCAATAGTTAACTGTATATATGATAACCCTGGATTGTATAGCTACGTAACCATTATATAACCACATAACCATTGTATGACCAGTGTATAACTACTGCAACCAGTTTCATCGATGGTAACCTTTGCTGTGTGCCATCGTGCCCCACATGCCGTGCACCTTGCGTCACCGCGCATGCACAGCTCCAGCGGGGAACCCGCAAACGTGGCAGGGGCGTCCTGCAGCAGGAGTTTCTGTTGAGCTGTGAACTGTTTGGCGATGGGTCAAGATGAATCAACCAACCAACTAATAGGGGGTAACCACCAACAATTTCATAGGGAAAACAATGGTTAAAAGAATATGAGTCAACTCACTACTAGGGGGTAACCAACTTATTTGGCGATGGGTCAATATGAATGGTTAATGATAGGGGACAATAAGAAACAATAGTAGTGGATATACCAACTATATGGCGAGCTGGGTCAATACTAACCAACCAACGTTCATGGGGGATAATCACCAACAATTTCATAGGGAAAACAATGGTTAATGACGGGGAACCAGGGGTACAGGATTTTGATTAATAGCAGGAGGTTACCCCTGTTTGATTAATTGCATCCAGTCACCATTCAATGAACGATCATGACTACTGTAGTCATGATGATCCATCTTCATGTGGTGGTTTCTCAAGTCATAGGCTAACAGTTATAAGCCATAGGGGTAACCCCTCCATGAAGTTAAAACAGTTCCTATAAGCCACTATTTTAAAAAGCCGTTTCTCAAGTGAGTTTGGGGTAACCCCCAGTTACCATCTCAATTGATAATCTATAGCAACCAACCATTCTGGGGAACCCCTACTTTAAGAAAGCGCCAAATGGAACAAGTAATCAACGCTAACAGTTCACCATCCCAAAGTTGATATGCAATCATCATTTGTGTTGCGAAACCATCCATTTGGGATACCGTGTATGAACAAACTCATGAGTTGTACATGTTTTGCATTATCATGAAGGACCCAGTATAAGTAATCAGATCAGTCATCAAGTTTGAACAATGGACATTCTAAATACAACATTGATCAAACTAATCTGATAGATTAATAGATATGCTCAAATCAAATCAGCAACTTCTGGTCCAAACCCCATCAATTTCTACATATCTAAAGAACCTGGCAGCTCGATGATCCTGCTCACAGTTTGGATGTGAACGGGATTCGAGCAGCGGTTCCCAGGCACCGTACCTTTCCACCAAGCACCACCCTTACGCTGGTTTTACAGGAAGCTAAACAGCATCCAATCGTTGGGTTTATTGTGAACGAACATAATCATGATGATATTTGTATGTGTACGTAGGTAGATATACAGATAGCTAGGTATAGGTAGACACAAATGTAGGTCGATAGATAGCTAGCTAGGTAGATAGGTAGACAGCTAGGGAGATACATATGTAAATGCACACTTATCTATGCACAAGTATCCAATCTGTATGTATAAATGTAAATATATATATATATATATGTATGTATTTATTTATATATATAAACAAATAAATCAGTAAATAAATAAACAAATCAATAAATAGATATATTTATGTATATGGTACGAATCTGTAGGTGGTTGATCCTTGGCCTCAAAGCAGAAAACATGAGGAAACCGCTGCCCTGAATTGCTGGTGATGAACCGCTGATGCCGTCAGGAACCCCATGAATTTGGGAAGATCATTATCATTCCAAACATCCATCAGACCACCTGAGTTGCAAAATCGCCAAGAAGGGTTCACCGTTGTCAACCTTGGACGCCGCAAAGGCGCTGTTTGGACCGTGCCTGATGTTTGCCTGGTCACAAAACCGCTGGTCAGGATCAAATGTCTCACAGAAGAATACTTCAAACAGCACGTGGGGGGTTGTTATCCTCAGCTGTATCAACCATAAACCAGCTAGTCAATCATTGAATTTTGTTTATGGTTGATAACCCTTTGACTAGCTTGTTGAAGCTAGCTTGCTTTATGGTTGATAAAACACATGGTTGTCTTCAATCTTGCTTACCCTTTTCGACATTTTGCCTTCACACAGTCCATGATTTCACGGTCCAGGTGTTACTGCCGATGTCGAGGCTTTCCACCTGGGGCCAGTGCCCGTGAATGGTTGGGACCAGCTTGAAACGAATGGTTTCTTTCTAGAAAGGGTTGAAACAAATCCTTTTCTATAAAGAAACCATTATATAGTTTCAAGGGTACCCTCTATTCAAAGACTTGAACAGGGGATTCAAGTGACTGGAACAAACCATTCTTGGAAACAGGGAGTGCCTAGCCCAGGCCTAACCTGGCAAGCCATGGAAAGCCACGGCTACCAATGCCTTTGCCGGACCTCTGTGGGAACTCAACCAATGGTCTACCTTTGAGATTTGCCATTGTCAACCATTGTCGATTGTGATCAAAATGTAATCAACCGTGACTAACAAGTGATGAACCATTATTGACTATCAATTCACAATCGATTCACCATTTATGGATTAACCATTCAATTACCCATTGTCATTGTTGACTAT
Source organism: Symbiodinium kawagutii (assembly GCA_009767595.1). Classification (NCBI taxonomy): domain Eukaryota; class Dinophyceae; order Suessiales; family Symbiodiniaceae; genus Symbiodinium; species Symbiodinium kawagutii. The sequence continues at coordinate 30,447 of VSDK01009365.1, read as the reverse complement.
GAATTAGCAATTAATTCGCCATTTGATCAACCATGTAATTAACCATTTAACTACCCATGATCATCAATTACAATATAGGCATGCCTACTTGTCAAACATTCCTGACGATCATTTTTTTTCTCTGGCACCTCAAGGCCGTTGTACCCACCTCACCAGCATCATTGGGACGACCCGTCATCCCAACAACTCAAATCACATCGATTGCATCTGATCAAACAAGAAGCATGCAGCATGCATGTGGTTGTGAATACCGGCTAATTCATGACTGCATTATCGATTGTGAATTAATGGTCAATTGGTTGTTATCATATGAATTTGAGTACAATCAACATTCTTATGTTACTTTTGTCATTGTGTCAATCAATGGTTAAGAATAATGGCTAATTGATGGTTCATCAAACAAGAAGCATCATTACCGACCATAAGACCAGCACGGATGGGAAATAGTGGGTGTAACCCACCAATCACTGGCAGTATACGGAGAGAAACGTCTCAGGTGTTCTCCGAAAACCAAAAGATGAAGTAGATCCAACAAAGAAATGAATCATCCAAACAACACAGGTCAACAGATTAGAGTCCCACTAAACACGAGCTCTTGTGCCTTTTTCATCAGCAGCAGGAAAACCCTCGTGAGCTTCACGAGGTTGCCCACATAGGCCTATATACATATATATTTATTTATTTATTTATTTAGATAGAGGTATATACATATGATATGTGTATTCGTCATGTGCACATATTTGGATCTTGGACCCTGGCCATGTTTTGCACTTGGTCGCCCGACCGAAGATGTACCTTCCTCAGCCGGCGTTGTGGTGGTGCCATAGTACCAAACAGAAATCCATTGTGAATGATAAGGCTTGGTCAATAGGTCACCAGTGAATGATGGTTAATTAACTATGAATAGTTACTGATGATAGCATGGTTAATTAACTATGAATAGTTACTGATGATAGCATGGCTTCTTAACTATGAATAGTTAATGATGGTTAATTAGCTATGAATGGTTAATTCGCCATTAATGAATAGCAATGATAGTTACTGATGTTTAATTCACTATCATCAATAGCAATGATAGGTCAACCAATCTTGGATGAACTATCAATGGCAATGATGCTTAGTGCTTGCTAACGATGGTCTATCCAGATTGATGCTGGCTAATGACATGGCCAATCCCGAATCAAATTTCCAACGAATTCTCAGGTGGGACTGGAAACAAATAAGGAATGCAAAGGAATCCCCTTGGACCCTATGGACGTGGCATGCTCACAAAAGCTGCTCGGAGAACACAGCCTGCCTGTGGTGTTTGATCAAGACTACCACAGTGGTAGAATATACTTGTGCAAGATCAACGTTCAATCAAAAAAACATATCAACATATCTGTTTACATGGCTATACTGGAGGAATGCTATACATGCAGTTGCTTAACCCTTATCATTGGTGATTATTCTCTATTAGCCTTTTGAATCATTCCTTGTTCCCTAACCATTAGAAACATCAATGGTCAATGATCATCTTTTGGGTGATTCTCCCCTCTTCTGAACTATTCTTAACCATTATTTGCCCCCCCAAAAAAACAGCAAAATATGACTATTCTCAACCAGTATTTGCCTTCTATTGTCAACCATTCTCAGCCAGTACCTTTACTGCTAACCATAGAATAATCAACCTCGACCATACAAAATCCATCCAAAATCCATTATTAACCATCGAAAATCCACAAAAACCTTCATCTTAACCATCAAGAATCCCATCGAAATCCACCAAAACCTTCATCTTGACCATAGGAAAATCCCATCGAAAATCCACCAAAACCTTCATCTTGGCCATAGGAAAATCCCATCGAAGATCCACACCCCAAGAGTTCTCCCGCCCAGCGCTTCGCCCCTCGCTTCGGACCCAGCTTCGTCGAAGCCGTCGACGCCTCCCAGCAGCAGCGCTTGGGGAGGGAAGATCTCCGAGAGCTCCAGGGACACGCAACGCAAGCAGCTCCTGTGCGCCACGGTGACGTCGGTGGTTTCCTCACCTGGAAGATGAGTTGATTAGTGGAGTGGTTAGTGATGACTAATGATGACTAGTGATGCTTAGATGGTTAGATGGTTAGATGTGATTAGTGATGACTGTTGATTAAGTACCTGGAGTGGTCAGTGATGACTAGTGATGGTTAGATGTGTGTGATGGTTAGCGATGGTTAGATGTGATTCTAGTGATGGTTAGTGATAGTTAGTCCCTGATTGGTGACACTTACTGGCTCTTGGTTTGTTGGTCCAGCGGAAGAACAAAGGTTGGTTCATCCTCAAGATTGGAAACAAGAGTAGGAATCACAATTAAGAACGAGGTACAAAACAACAATTGGACACCCAAGGACGTAGACTCATACCAACCATGGACCAAAGTCATAGTAATATGGGTCACTGCTAATAAGCCCATTGCCGTGGCTGGATAGTGACCCACAGTCAAATCAACTACCCAACAACTGCGTGCAGTGCGCTTACACAGCTGGGTTGGATCTCCCAGTGCCGTGCCTCAGCGCTTCGGAACACTGCGACATGGCGATGGCCTCACGGTGTCCCAGCAGGCCTGGGAAGATGCAGCACAGCTGGCTGCTGGAAAACAACGTGGTGGAAACCTGGCACCTGCTGTCTGGAGCGCTGCTTTCCCTCCAAGGTGATGATGATGATGATGATGATGACGATGAAGTTGACGATGACGATGAGGATGAGGATGAGGATGAGGATGAGGATGGTGATGATGGTGATGATGATGATGATGATGATGATGGTGATGATGATGATGATGTTGATGATGATGATGATGATGATGACGATGAGGACGCCAACGATGATGATGAGAATGATGATGATGATGATGATGATGATGATGATGATGATGATGATGATGATGATGATGATGATGATGATGATGATGATGATGATGATGGTGGTGGTGGTGATGATGATGATGATGGTGGTGGTGATGATGATGTGGGGGTTTTTGAAGGCGGGAAAACAAGATGAGAACGGTAGAAGATCAGCGCGTACGTACTGTATGTATGTTCTTGCACAATGAGACCACTCCAAAATTGCATGCAGGGTTATGAAATTTGCCTACGAAACCAGGTGGAACATAACCCATTACCTTGATCTATTTGCTCCAAAGGAGGGTAGTACATACCTCTCAGAATCAGTCTTGATAGGTTTAACACTGACGGTGTCACTGTAACGTCTGAAAGTCCACTCAGGGTCCCTGAAAGTGTCACCACTTGGTGTCACTCACATATTTGACATCATTTGACAAAACCCTGGGTTTACAAACTCCATTGTCTGATGTACTGTTGCTAGCCATTACCAACAACCGTTCATCACAAAGCAGGACCTGGGATTCTTAAGAAATAGCATGTCAAAATGATCAATATCATACAACAAACAGCTTCACAAGCAACAACTCTGTAGAGTTTGGCTCGCTCTCATCAGCTACGGTCACCAACCAACCTAGCTACAAACTTCTCAATCTGTGAACCCACCATGTTTCGAATGCAGTTGACATGGCTGGACTTTGTCTCACACCCTGTCTCAGCGCCAACTTTTGAAACACCATAACCAGCCGCTGCCATCGTTGCTGATGGCGTGCTGTTCAAGAAATGGTTCTCATAGTTCAATTCATATGTCATGCAAAAGCCACGAGAGCTGTACATGAGAGCTTTGACCATCCCATCTGCTTCTGAGACGCTGGTCTTTCCCTGAAATTCGTCCAGTTCGAACTGAAGGGAATCACGGCAAGCGGATTGAATTACCCAATCGTGCCAATCACCAATTGCAGAAGGCACACAAGGGTGGCTCGCGAGCACCCTCAACCTCCAGGAGCTTTCAGAAGTGTCAAACTCTGAATCTGCTTCTGGTTGCATGTCGAGGCTGGACAAAATGGTGTTAAAGCAGTGCTTTTTGAGGGATTTCATGATCCAACAAGTAGGATAGGTGTCCCCTTTAAGCTGCTTGTTCAAGGCATCGCAGCCCCCGCAGAGCCCCTGACTAGTTCATCCATAGCCTCCCCAGAAGCGCCAACATCGTAGAAACGCCAACATGGTAGAAACGCCCCTAACTAGTTCACCCCTAACAGAATTTTCGGAGCAACTGCCAGCACGGTGGCTTCAAAACTCGCAGCAGCATGGCGCAGCAGCAGCCAGCAGCACACTCAGCGCACAGACGCAACCGTTCCTATGACCCCTAAGGCCTCTGCTACTTGGGGTGCCGCTCAGAAGATGGCACATAGATATACCGTGGTATACATGCATGTATTCAATGTAATTCTACAACTAATACAAAAATGTAGGAACCCAAAAAAGATCTATGAACACATAATAAGCTGAAAAGATCTACCCCAGATGTGTGGCTACCCTCCCTGTTCGTTTCATCGCCTTGTCCTCCATGTTCCTCGGTGTCTCATCCTCTCGGGGCAACGCCGTGGTCACCGTCTCCTCGTCTCCGTCGGAGTGTCCGCGTCCGCGCTTCGTTTCGGGCAACGCCGGGAGCGCCTCGACACACGAAGCGGACCGGGCATCGTTGAGGGCTGCGGGTGAAGTGGTGCATTGGTTGGGGCCCCATGGGGGGTGCTTACAATGGTTAACAATAGGGATTGATACCCATAAATCCATTACTTATGTGATTATAACCATTTATCATAGGGATTGCGTAAATCTATAATGGACTCTAATGGTCAATGATATGGATTGATAGTGGGTCTGGTCAACAATGGTGTGATGATGGATGGTGGCTGTGATCAAATGAGAATAATAAAGAATGATCAAAACACAGGAAGGAACAAATAATACAATGAACAACTAACTAAACAATCATATAATGATGGTGTGATGAAAACAACTCAATACACAGGATGTAAAACTACTCTAAGGATCCTATATACTTGTTTTGATCATACATGAATGAATAAGTAAATATGCACACATTGATATCTATGTTTAAGTCAATGATTGAGATGTGCCATGCCCCTTTAGAAAGACCGTATGTATTTATTCAAGGAGGAAGATGACTAAATTTACACGTGCCATCTTTTGATGGTCACAGCGGTCATATCTGGCAAGTGTCACGAGCATCTTTGAGAGAGGGGTCATGAGAGGAGTGATCATCACTTTATGACCAGATATTGGACTAGACCAGGTATCACAATTACAGCCAAGGCACTTCATACTGTGTATCTACCCAGAGGACTATTCACATTTCACCAATCCCCGAAAATGAAAACAAGGCAACACAGCTTTTCCAGCTCACCATGAACAACTTGCAACAAAATGCAACGCAGGATGCAAACGCCACACGAAACAACTTCCGTTTCGAAGCCCGGCCTGGGAAAATTGGTGAAAATGGAAACGTGTCAAAGCCAAGATAGGCTATATACATTGGCTACATGCCGCATTTCGAATCAAACAAGGAATGTGGAAACCCTGCACGTTGCATGCTTCGCCCCAATGCAACAAAAAAAGGTTTTGGGGGGTTGTCTGGTAGACCATCGGCAGCAGTGGACATGTCCTGCAGGGGATGACCGACTAATCTATTCATGCTCTGCATTTTTTGAACAGTCTATGTAAATCAAAATCAAAGCCGATGACCACCAGCTATTTGTAACCTACCAATTCTGGATTAATTCATAGACCCACAAGCAAGCAATGGTGGGATGCTTGCGAATAACCTGCAAAGCTCATGGTGGAAAAGTATCATGTTGGGTAGAGACATCAGGCAGTTCATTAGGATTTGGTTCATCAGTACATCGATTATCCTTGCTCATTGATCATGAACACCCATAACATGGGGGCGAGAACAGGTTCACTCAAAAAATGGCAGGCCAAGCTTTTCATGTGATGATTGATTTCCACCAGCGAGTTCATAGAGATGGGTTCCAAATGGCGACAATTAGTGAACTGGATTGATCAATGAAGGAACCACTAAAGTTTGATGAATGAATGGTTAATCATCAATGAACTGGATTGATCAATGAATGATTAATGAACAATAGTGAACGTTTACCATCATTGATTAATCGTTCATTATTGGCCATTTGTAAGCATGATTAACCACCCTTTTATCAAACACTTACAAACCATTTAATAACCATCTATTAATCATGGATAAACAGCTATTAACCACTCATTAACCATTTCTTGACCACTATCAACCATTTCTTAACCACTATTCCCCATTCACTAACCATATCAGATAAACAAACATTCACCATTTATTAACCATAGATGAACAGCCATTCACCATTCATTAACAACTATTCACCACTTATTAACCACTTATTAACCGTTCATTAACCCATCATAGTGGTTAACAAACGACTATTAACCACCATTATTCACAAACACTCACCAATATGAACCGTTCATTAACCATTCATTAACCATAATTAGATAAACAACCATTCACCATTTATTGACCATAACTAACCACTTATTCATCATTTATCACTCACTACTAACCCCTAGTTCAAAGCCTACTACCGCGGTACGGCACCTCGATGTCCTCACGCACCTGCGCAACCTCTTCCATGATGGGTTCCACCTGCGCCGGCTCCTGGGGACCAGGGAAGACGACTCGAAGTGAATAAGTGGTTCATGCTGGTTTTTATCTACGATTCATAAATGGTTAATGAACGGTTAATAATGGTGAATGTTTGCTAATAATGGTGGTTAATAGTTGTTTGTTAACCTCTATGATGGGTTAATGAACGGTTAATAAGTGGTTAATAAGTGGTGAATAGTTGTTAATAAGTGGTGAATGGTTGTTCATCTATGGTTTACAAATGGTTCATGATTGTTTTCTATCTATGATTAAGGAATGGTTGATAGTGATTAAGAAATGGTTGATATAAGTGGTTAATAAGTGGTTAAGAAATGGTTGATAGTGGTTAATAAGTGGTCACTAGTTGCTCATCTATGGTTAATGAATGGTAATATTGTTTCAATTAGTCTTGCTATATTATTGTAAATGACAAGTGTTCAATATTGTTGAAACATTTGAGAGAATGACAAATCTTTACCATAATGACTCTGACCATGTGGTTTGAAGACTTTCCATCATCAACCAACAGTTTATGAACCACAATCATCAAATAATGGTGCCATTGATCAGGCGTAAACCAGAAGCTTGTGGGTCACGTGGGTGTTGCTCAAGTCGGTTTGGGGTACCCCCAGTTATCATCCAGCTTAACAATCATTTTTAGTGACAAACGAACCATAACTTTGGGGTTCCCTATTTTAAGAAACCATCTTTTGAAGATGTGTCATTGGTGGGCACACTATGGTGATTGGTTTTGCGATGTCCTTGGCGCTCTCGAAAACTAACCTTGGAGAAAATCCACCATAGAAACAGCTGCTCTTCCTGTAGAAGTTACCATCTTCCAGGTTGACTTCCCAGAGGGTAGATATTGCCTGAACTCGACTGCTCAATTCACCATTTTAATAACTGGAGGGTCAAATGCAGTGAATTATTCTTGACTGCTGGTCAAGTATAACTCGACTGCTTACTGCTCATATTCTTGACTGTACTTATGGTGAAACTTGGATGAGCATACTTATCAAACATCGTTGACCATAGTGCTTAATTAAACATGGTTGTCCTCAAGCATTGTGAAGCCAAGAATTATCAGCGACGATTAAGCATTAGGGACTGCTTTTGACCATTTTGTTCAACAAGTGCCGCAGGGTAGCAGCCTTACTTTCTAGGAGATCCAAATGGGGCATTCGTTATGAAAAGCTCGGGGGACATGCTTGGGAGCCATCCAATGACTTGCGGCTTGGGATTGGCATACTTGGCGAACCAGAAGAATGGAACAAACCATCTTTGGGACAGCAGGAAGTCAAATCTTCCAAACGATCGTTTCGCTCCGGGGTCCCTTGGGCACCGCAAAACCTGGCAAATGTTGAGGGTTTTTGAAGATCTGAAATACACCAAGCATACATGTGTCAACACGTGGAAACCAGCGTTTTTGAGACTTAAAAAATTAGAACAGCGACCAGCGACGGCAAATTATGTTTCCAAATTCTTTGATCCTCTGTAGACTCCTTCTGACTTGGAACTACCTGCTCCAATCAAAAAAGAACACACCAACACAACCACCACTACTACTGCTGCGGCGACGACAACTATAATGCTACTTCTGCGACGACGACGAGGACGACGACTACCTACTCCTACTCCCACTCCTGCTCCTACTCCTCCGTATCCCTTTGTATGTCAAAAGTGACCTTGCCATCTATTTGTTCATCCTGAATGCGAGTTTGAATTTCATAAACCTTCAGATCCTCAAGTCATTGCATTTCTTTTGTAAAATCCATCTCTCCTTGCGAACAATTTCGAGAAATGACCCTTGGATGACTGTCCAAAAATTGCCGCCCAGGTCCTTCTCTTCCAAGAAGGACTCGGACTCCACCTTGGTTTCCTGGCTCAGATCTTGCTGGGGATTGGACCCAGAATAATCATCAGCGGCATCACATTAGCGAGAGCTTCTGGTGGCGCAGCGTCCCTTCGATTTGGTCCGTTAAGTCTGAAAATGACAGAGTCACTTCCGAATGCTGCGGGTACAGCTACCAACCGAGGTGGGATTTGTGTTGTCTTGCTTGGAACGAATATGGGGGTTTCTTATTATAGGGGGTACCCCTACTTTCAGAAACGACCATATGGTTCATTAATGAAAACGACTTTCAGCTGGGAACACTGCAAACCTCTCCCAACATTTGGGGCTGCCAAACGCAATCCCGAAATCCACCACGATCTGCTACATTGGCAGGTCAAAACCGATCATCCCGAAACTCTCATGGCGTGGCTACACATTCCTCAAGTTGAAGCCCTGTTTCTGCCTCAGGGACAGGGGTTTCGTGAGGTTGTTCCACCTCTTCCATTGGCAAGGTCTCAGTTGTCTCCTAAAAGCGGCTGACCGCTTGGGAGCGCTGGGGACCGCTTAGGACTGCTTGGAACCGCTTGGGACTGCTTGGGACTGCTTGGGACCGCTGGGGACCGCTGGGGATATGGGTATATTATCGGCATATGGATACATATATCTATCAACAACAATGGTGGATTGTGGTGAATTAGCTAATCAACAAATACAGGAGGACGGAACAGTAGACACCAACAAATTCACGGGTAATTACGTTGGCCATGAGAGTGTCCCCAGGCATCTCAAAGTGATGGCACCTGTACAGCAGCACCTCCATGCCGAAGTCTTGTCACTGACCACCGACAAAAGAAAAATATCAGTGCAGCTCGAGCCGCTGACCTAACCTGAACGACCACAAACAGCCAAACCCATCGATTTTCGGGAAAAAATTGTGGACAAACCCATGTTGAAAAAGAAACGACAGACCTGACAAGTACCAGGTACTGAGTACCAACAATGGAGATTTGATCGCCTTGAATGTTTGGTTTAAAATGAGTTTCGAGCTATTTCCATCAGGCCTCCAGTGGCCACTGTCTTGGGGCTTTTACGGGAACTTGGGGCTTTTACCAAGTGAAACCGAACCCCCCCCCCCCCCCACTGTCTCCTTTCGATCCTCCGGTTCTGCGCGGGTTTCGCATCGTGGCGCCACGTTCTTGGATCCCTTGCAACCCATGGTTTCAGAGGAGCGATGGCACGGTGATGTCACGGCGGAGTTTCTGCAGCAACTGGAGCCACCAATAGCGACATGCCCAACGAAGGCGTGAGAAAACCACAGCGGTGCAAAATTACAGGATTTGCATCTGTGTTTTTGAGTGTTTTTGGACGGCATTCAGACTTTAGGAGATCCTCGTGGCACGATAATGAACAGCGAAGCTACATAAGAATTCATGGGTCTCAGATCAGAGAGTCAATAAGGTTGAGAATATGTTGATCAATCAGGAATCGGAAACCCATTTTCAGCCCAACATGAAGTATTCAAACACACTTTTTGACGCTACCCATTAGCATGGTCCTGGCTTAAACAAAAGGTCCGTAAGAAACCAGGAAACTTGACATGTTCATTGGAAAATATCAGAAACAATGCAATGGTGGTACCAGTCCGCTATCCCAATGACCCGTCATAGAAAACCGGCAGCGATTGGCGGAACCGCTCTCAACTCTTCAGACTCCGCTATCTCTCATGAGAATATTGACCCTCTGACGAAGCCTGGAGGTTGTTTTTCGGTGGTTGTCAGCCAGTTTCACCAAGCAGGTTATGACAAGAATTCTAGGAATGCGAAGAATCGAAGACCACAACCCACAACTAGCAGAGCACTGTTCAAAGATCCAACTATCCTTTGGCTATCCCTTTGTCGCACCAATCCTGACGAAATCTAAAACAGAAAGAAAATCCAATTCATTGCAATCATTCCAAACGAGGATACATGTTTTTGGTGTACGTACCTGCAACAAAATAGAACTAAGTGGTATGTTTTTTCAACAAGTACGGCCATCACTCACAAGCGGTAGCAAACGAGCTGCTCTCATTTCGATCCCAATCTTCATGGCAAGAAACAAAGTTTGAAATGCCTTGAACTCCCAAAAGTGCTTGATTCCCATAGCAATCAGCCGCGATGCCGTGGGGTACATGGCAGTCCCAGAACCCTGCGCTGGCGTGCCTGCCACCTGCAAAGGCATCCCTGAGCAACCGCGGATGAAGCCACGGTTTCCCCGCCAGCAGTGCTGGTGTACAGCAAGGCTTAGGACGCTGAGGCCATAAATTGTTTCTACTTCAGTGGCACCGGCTGATGGAAGGATGGACTTCGATGGTTTCTGCTGGTTGATCAACCACAAACGGCTAGCAGAACCACTGACCGCCGAGTTGGATAGAAGCATTTGCCAAGGTCATTTGGACAATCTGATTCAACCCCCAGAAGGGTAAAACAGCGTCTTACGAAATGTCTAATTGGGGGATTTCTTGGTATCCCGATTTTGAGAAAATGGGCCGGATCTCACTTGACCCACTGTAGCTGGTCTGAATCTTCGCAGTTGGTTGGCACTGCAAGAATTGGGGCCAGCTCCGAAATGAATTTCGATGGCCAATGGTGGCGTTCGTGAACCGTACAGTGCCTTCAGATGTGCAGCATACTGACAGCCTGGAAAATTCCGGAACAATGCGGGTGCATCAATCGAGAGCGTCACATAATCATCCCCGTACCAGGTACCCTTTTTTCCTCCTGTGCAAAGTAGAGGGGTGTGGCCAAAAATGACTTTTAGGGATGCGCACAATGTATGTGTGTGTGCTAGTGTTTTAAATCTCACCTATATGCCAACATCTTTCTATCTATCTTTCTATCTTCCTACCTATCTATCTATCTACCTATGTATTTATCTATCGATCTATCTATCTATCTATCTATCTATCTGTGCCTTCATCTATTTGTCCATCTACATCTGACAAAGTAGCCAGTGATCCTTTTCAAACAAGGCTATGCCTAAAATGTTTTCAGCTCCAAAGCTTAAGCACATCATCCCGTCGTCAATGTATCACCTACCAGCAACAAATCTGGCAAGAGAAGCCTTCAACACTAAAGCAGTGAATGTGGGATTGCGTAGCCCCATCAAATTCTATCATCAGGAATCCCATCAGATTTCAGAAACTCTGCTTCCCAGCTCCCAGCTTGTACTTGGCAGTGGGTCAGTTCACCCTGTACCCCTGGTTCCCCTAGCATTAACCATTGTTTTCCCTATAGTTTTGTTGGTTCTTATCCTCCATTATTGCTGGTTAATCTTGACTCGTAGCCACTTCAAGTCCCCATGAGCTCCAGCACAAGTTTACACGCCACCGCCGCCTGGTGCTTGCATACATTGCTCGAGGGACCCAGTGAAGCTGCACCTGGCTGATGCGCTGATGCTTGGTGCTTTGGAAAAGAATCGGGGCACTCCCAGGTATCATCCGTTATTACTGTAACTATATATATATATATATATATACAATAATCAACATTTTAGTGATAATGATGACAGTAATAATAATAATGATAATAATGATAGTAATAATAATAATTATGGTAATAATAGTAATAGTAATGGTATTATAATCTCAGAAACCGTTCCTTTCCACAGACTGTAGCAAATTCGCACTGCACTGCTCTTTTGCTTCAATGGGATGGACGATTTGCCTCATCCAAGGCTTAGGGATAGGCATATGTGAAACAGGTGGTGATGGGGTAGGACGGTGGGATCGCGAAAGAAAAGGTGGACTTCCCACCACGCCCTCCCTGAGCCAATGCAACGTCACTTGAAATCTCACATGCTCGATTTCATTTCCATCGATGATAAAGCCTGGTCATGGTCATGACAAGTGCTTATAATCTCAGAAACCGTTCCTTTCCACAGACTGTAGCAAATTCGCACTGCACTGCTCTTTTGCTTCAATGGGATGGACGATTTGCCTCATCCACCCCTTAGCTCCTTCAACAAATCGTGCAGCAGTTTGCGAGCGTCGTTGCTACAGTCATCATGTCCATCCAAATTCAGTTGTCTTGTATCGCCACGGGAAGGTGGGTCTGAGATGTTACTGTACGAAGGCACTCTGCAAAACCACATGACAGTTTGCGATTCGGCTTCAGCAGTTGCGAACTTCTTGACACAAGCATCGACCAGTTCATTGTCTGAAGATCCACGGATGAATGCAAATTTCGCAGCTTCGTTATCCAGCATCAAAATACATTTATCAGTAACACATTTGCGTTGCCAGAGGAAGAAAGCAAGTAGAGCAGCAAGAGTTTCAGCCTCGAAAATTATCTGTTGTTTGCGCAGTTCACCCAGCAATTCGCGTTCATCGGCATCCAACTCAAGGGAGAAGAACGATCTTGTTTGGCAGTCAGGCAAAACTAAAACTCCACCAAGTCCACAAATCCAGTTGTCAGCATCACGTTCGTAACAAGCATCAGTGAAAATGAGCACTGACTTGCCTTTAGCCCTGCGAATTACTCTGGGCTTGCCACTCCTCAACATATCCAGGAAAACTCTTAGGAAAAACTTATCATTGTCATCCAGCTTCCGTTTCAAACCACAAGCAAATAATGATAGTACTCCAAAGCAGCGTCGCCCCACACGACCATAGAGTTGCCCATCTGCAAATTGTAAACGACCACGCAACTTCTGAGCTTGCAGCTTGCCAAGTTGATCGCAACGCAGAACATCCTCAAGCTCTGCACCAATCTCTTCAATTCTGCGTTCAGTGTTGGAGACCAGACACCTATCACTGCCCGGCCCACACATTGTGAAAACGACTCCCAACGCCTCACAGTCATCCGCAAACGGCATACATTTTCGACCCTCTTCAGCAAAGATCCAACCAGTAAGTTTAAAGAGGAATTCAGCCGTCTGAGAGGTGCTCCGAATCAAACCAGGTTTGGAAAACAGTATGTAATCGTCGTAGAAATTAGTCCACATCAGTAGGCCGCCACAAACTCCAATCCACCACAATGCTCTTGCAACACGGAGGAAACTGTGGACACTGCGGGTTGCTCCGAAAGGAAGAACTTTTGCACGAAACAACATGGATCTGTTTTCAGCTGGGCAAAACACAGATATCACCGAGAAGTTTTTGCCTTTGGCACTCAAAGCAAGTTGTTTATAGGCACTGGAGAGGTCATATGTTCGAGCTTTCAGCGCAACGTCTGATCCATCTTGCAAGCACTCATCAATCCAGACTGCTAACAATGCAGAGGCAACGTCGACTGTATGCAGCACTGACGATTCGAAGGACGAAACACTGGCATTCACTCCTGAGTACGAAAAATCGTCGATCAAGCGAATCTTTGCACCTTGACGTAATCCAAATCGTTTCGAGATGGGAATGTCACAAGGCAGCAGCTCCGCATCCAGAGGGCCTTCCAGCCATCCATTGTCAATCTCCTGCATCGTTTGCTGCCACACAGCAGCATCAATCTCAGCATCACCAGATGTCTTTCCAGAATTCATCGCTGCTGAACGTAGCAATGTTGCTTGTTGTTGTAAGTCATCCACAGAAAGGGTTGCAGGAGTAAACTTCTGAGGCAACATACCCGTTATGGGCACTTCTCCCACTAAATCGCAACCGTCAACCAGTTCATCCACCACGCCAGTGTCAGGGAATTCATAAAACTCCAGCATTTCTTTGAAGACCAGAATCCTTTTGCCTTGCGATCCAGCCCTTACGTCGGGATCTTGTTGCTTTCTCAACTCAGCTTCGGCCTTCACCAGTTCAGTAGCACGCTGAGCCCACTTGACTGCAAATTCATGTCGATGTTTTGCAATTTGTAAATCCGAGAGGTTCTTGGTACGTCCCACCAAATCGTGCAGGATAGGCGGCAAAACTTCCTCAACTGCAAAAGGATGATTTGTGTGAGCTGCTTTCTCGACGAAATCTTCTGGCTCCCAGGGTATGCCATAAAAACAAGCAAAAGTCACATTTGTAACATCTTCCAAGGTGAGCATGTTCCCATCAACACCAAAACCAGCACAAGCATGTTTGATATTGTCAAGCGTAACCTCCACATTACTCGCATTCCCCACAGCAAAACGGTGGAGGAGCTTGTAGTGCTTTGCAAGCGTCAATTGCAAAGGCCAGAGAATTTGTTTGTTGTTGTCCTCAAGCACAAGCAGTTTGCTGGCAAACTCTGGTACAAACGAAGGCAATTTTCCACTTCTGTTTTGCACACCTGCCAGCAGTTGGGCGCCTGCAGTGACTGACACACTTGGCAGAGGCAGAGGTAGATTGCTCTTGGTGAATGCCAGCACAAAAGCATCAACAATGGCTTCACATAACTTCAAGGGATAATGCACTTCCAATGAAGTGGCATATACACGCTTGGTTCCCCGAGCAACGACACCCCAAGCAGCATGTTTATGTTTGTTATCGCAAACACCAGAAATCGTTTGCACTTGCAAGAAATTAGCTGCAAGCCTTGTCCACTTCGGTCTGGACGATCCATAAAAACATGCCTGATGGTCTTGATAAGTAAGCAAAGGACCTGACTCCATGTCCTTCCAAGGTGTCACAAGCCAGAATAAACTGTTGCGAGGATTTTCGACCATGCAAAACTTTTTCAATAAAGTGCAAAGATCCATAACTTCAGCAACAAAGTGATACAAAATATTAGCTTGTCCAACTCGAATTGCATCATCGCCTGTCAAGGAATCCAAACCGTCAGGCTGCAGGACTGATCTCAAAGGAACAGGTTGGTTAGGAAGACCAAGATCTATTTCTCGCGCAAGGGAACACGTCCCGCAAGGAGGGGCTATAAACACTGCAACCACTTCAGGCCTGCGAATCCAACTCAAAATCAAGGATTGGACATTTTCCTGCGTCACATCCAGTTGTACTACATGGGCATGCACATGCTTTGCAACGAACTTATCAATAGCCAGGCTGCTGACATATCCACGCCTTTTAAAGGCTGCTGTCACTCCCGCGGTTCCACTGAAAAGTTCCAGAATTATGGGGATTGAACCTGAAGGCATACCAGGTTCCTGTACGCCATCATCCTGCAATAGTCACTCTTTTGCAGGCATCTCCGCAGCATGTGCCACGTGAAATGCATGGGGCTTGTAACAGTTCATCTTGAAACAGTTGTGTCTGCCGTTCTCACACGATCCACCAGCAGGAGCCTTGTCACAGCCCCGAATGTTCCAATCAAAGCACAAATTGCGGCCCTTTGAATCTCTTCCAACACAGCCAACAAATCCTTTGGGTGCTACGCCAGCTCCTTTAGCACCACCTTTGCCCTTGCCTTTGCCTTTGCGTCCTTTTCCGGAAGGCCTTGGCCAGGTCTGCCATGAGGGCTGTGCTGATTCAGAGCGTTCTGGTCGGGCAGGAGCTGTGATGTCACTGATGGTAATGGCATCAAATGAAATGCTGTTCCATAGTCTGCCAGTGCCTGTTCAAGCATAGCGTCCAAAGGTTTCACCCCTGCTGCATCAGGTCGAATTTCTTTTGCATGTTGACTGCAAAACACAAACACTTCTCGATCTGCTCTGAGAATCTGTGTCAATGAAACAGCTTGGAAATGCGGCGGGGGCTCAATGCTCAGGCGGCGCATCAAGCGATCAATGTATCTGCTGTGAGCATTGTAACTAATCAACCCAGCAAATTCATAAGCAATGGCTCTCCGTTTGAAACACTGCATCACTTGAAACGCTGAAGAAATTTGTTCATCAGGTGCAGAGGCAGATTCCTTGATTGACAATGTATTGCTGTCCAGCTTCAGGCGTTTGTCAACTTTGCTGTGTGTGATTTCTCGTTCACGGCTAGTGCATTTTGCCGGCTCAATATACTTGAGCACCCGTGTGTCAAATTGATGGCACGCTTCGTCCAGCAAACTCTGAGCAGGTTCGTACACACCATCAATGTCAATGCCAGGAAGGTTACGTTTAATGCGATCCAACCTCACTGTCTTCTCTGCAAACGGAATGGGTTTTGGACTGGAGTGCTCAGACACCGGTGATTCAACTGCAGACCTCATCATCGATGTCAACACAATCTCAGCTTCGAAGTGCAACCTCTTCACAGCAGCCGTTGCACCCAAGGACGGTGCCACTCCATTGTTCACCCGAGCAATCCATGTGTCAAACTTCGCATCATCTGTTTCTTGCCCGGGCCTATTCACTGCAAAAGCCAGTTGACCCAGTGTAGTGAAACCGGCAGCTTTCAAAGCAGCCAGCAGGTCATTGGGCACCTTGTATTCAAGCGCCCGAGCATCAAAGTAAGCTGAGCTGTCAACAAGGTTTGACATGTTGAGCCAACTGCGGGTGACTACAACCTTACATGGCGCATGTGAAATTCCAACTTCAGTGAAAGACGCTGGGTGGCAGCACAGGTCCGCATGGCACACCATCTCCGTGATGTGCAACCATTTCCACATGCATGGTTCACCATGTGTTAAGTAGGGTTCACCCTACACTTGGGTGTTCACACCCATCTTCAAAGCCTCAGTTCACAGAGGCAGCACCCAGGTCTTTTTGGCTCGCAGGCTTCAAACATTGAAGCATCGGCAACACCGAAAGCCATTCAGCTCTCTTACTCTACTGTACTGGGATGTCAGAGGTCGGCCACACCTAAAAGTGACCTTGTTGCGCAAGCAATGAAGGACCAATGACTTCATGTTGATGAACCAACCTGAATCGGGAACATGATTGACCGCAACTGGAAAGGGTCCTGTACATTCAGGTTGTCTTCTTCACTAGATGATTCTTCGCATGAACTCTCACTGGATTCAGAGAGCTCACCATCAGGTCCACCTGAGGGCAATGATGGAACATCTGCAACGGCTTCTGGAGACGAAGGGATCTCGATCACTCCATCTTGATCTTCTCGCAACTCCGGCTTGATTTTCTCATTGGGCTCAGCACAACTGCTCGGCTGTACGGCTTGCAACGTTGGAGTCGAAGGCATTCGAAGGTCCGCATTGTAAAGTGGAGTGGCAGGAACACCCACTGTAGCTTGTTGCATGCCATACCCTTGCACGTTCTCACCAGTGAACATCACCATACCTGAACGTGTCTTGTCAGGCAAAAAGGCACCTGATCTAATTGCTCCGACAACTTGGTCAAAAGATCGTAGCACAGGTGAAAGCAAGTCTCGAGAATACAAAGCCTGGGGATTCTTGATGGCACTAACATGTCTTGCAAGCAAGGCCTTTGAATCTTCACTCAATCCAAACTTTGAACACCAGCTTATCGCAGTCGATTTCAAGGAATGGCTCGAAATACGCCGCCCAGCTGATTTCTCCACACCCAAAACTTCACGCAGAAATGCAGTGCCCTCATTGGATGTCATGTACCTGCGACCCCAAGCACTACCATCAGCATCAAGCGGTATCGGAAGCATCGGCAATGGCCATTCACCAGGATCAGCAAGCCCACACTCGTGCCTCAGGGCTATGTAGATCTGCGCCCATGGCTCTTCCACAACTCCTCTGCACGGAGTCACTATCGGAAGGAGTTTCGATTTGACATCTGCGTTGCGAGCTCCTTTGTGAGATTTTGCAGCCAGTTCGAAATACCAACCATCCTCATCCACATACATGCCCTGAACATTGACCATATCCGACCATCTTGCTCGTCCATACAACAGGTGCAACATGTGACCGCACACCACCCGATCTGCTGTAGGTTGTTCCGGATCAGCAAGCGTCTTGTGAAGTTTGGTAACTTCCGCAATGGTCAAAGTATCTGCAGGCTGCCAGGGTCGTTTCCTGCAGTGGATTTGAGCCGTCAGTCCACGCACTCGCAAACTGTGTTCTACTGAATTGCAACCTTCGACACCAAGCACATACCAAGCAAATCTGCAAGACTCCAGAAAACTTGTTGCTCTCGTCGGTGCAGCATCATGAGCATCCAGCCAGCGGATGTAGTCCCAAGCATCACGCTCCTTGACAGGCAGCCAAGTCAGCTTACCCTGACTCTCACACCAATCTCTGAATGACTTCAGAGCATAGAAGCGCTTCTGGAGGGTGTTTGCGCTCTTCACTGCAAACGATGCATCAATTACTGCACAAGCATAGTTCATGGTGTCACCGAAAGGAGCCTCAGCCGCAATCTTCCTACCAACAGCGCTGCTGTCGAGATCAACACTGAGAAGCTCCCACCAAGAGTTCACAACATCAGCTCTCTTCTTCTTCTTTTCGTCAACGAAGGTCAGAGAGTCGGTGTTCTTTACCACTTTCTCGGTGATACTACCAGAAACCAACTTCGGAGTAAAACGCATGGCCATCGGCTTCACACTGTGGTCACCAGCTTCAACATAGAGTTCCACCAGGTTTCGATTTCCGGGATCGATGCTGGGCGGCTCACATCCAGGTAATTTTCCAGTGTTGAAAAACTTTCCCAGATACCCTTTCTCCCAAGGGTAGCGAAACTGTTTTGTGTCAGTGTGACGAATGAGATTGTTTCCCTGTGCAACATCCAAAGGATCTCGTGTACTAGAAGAAGCAGCATTACCATGGTCAGCTCCCAAGGAATCATCGACATGATGAAATTCAACTTTGGGTCGCTTCTTTTCCTGTGCAACATCTTCCAGTTCTAAAAATTCGGAACCCTCTGAAGGCAGATCACTTGGCATCCCATGACGTCCGAGCAGCAACTCATTCAAAATCGCAGATGGCTGTCGATCAGCATCTGCACCAGAGTCCTCAAAATTATCCTCTACAGATTCAGCTGAGGCCTCAGGCAGCCCAAACAAGCGCCGGCGATCTTCTGAACGCATAGCCCACCTTTCTCTCATTGTCTTCGGTGGCGATGATTATAGCAGCTATGATACGTGTGTCCCTCACGTCGTGTGCACCTCTCCTCACAGTACAGGCAGTGAAAATCGCAGATGTAAGGGGATCTCAATCCTGAGCTCGAGTACGATGTGGCTCTTTCACGCCTCACAGTAGGCTCAGGTGGCGGAGTAACACTGGAACCTTCACCACCGATGAGCCTTGAACTCAGGACAGCCCACACTGCCGAGAGGATCGCCACCAAGGTCTGATTGTCCAGGGAATCCCAATTGGTGTCCAAAACGCTACGACTCCCCATGGCAATCGCGAAAGAAAAGGTGGACTTCCCACCACGCCCTCCCTGA
Source organism: Symbiodinium kawagutii (assembly GCA_009767595.1). Lineage (NCBI taxonomy): Eukaryota > Dinophyceae > Suessiales > Symbiodiniaceae > Symbiodinium > Symbiodinium kawagutii. The sequence goes on along the minus strand of VSDK01009365.1, from coordinate 10,900 downwards.
GCCAATGCAACGTCACTTGAAATCTCACATGCTCGATTTCATTTCCATCGATGATAAAGCCTGGTCATGGTCATGACAAGTGCATAATGATAATAATAGTAATAAGAATAATAGTAATAATAATAAATAAATAATAATAATAATAATGATGATAATAGTAATAATATATGATAATCAACCACCCATTACAGTAATCAACCAACCATTGCAGCAATCAATCAATAGTAATCAGCCAATCTTGACTCACTATTTATAGGAATCAACCAACCGTTTTGGGGTCCCCTATTCTGGGAAACCACCAAATGGATACAGCTGGACAGGGAACGGGGACATCTGGAAATTATTGCTGAAATGATGATAACAAATTTCCACCTAGGAGCGAGTACCACGAAGCTAGGGCGGAGGATGCTTCAGAAGGGATTAGATACTCTATGATTTCGGCCGGTGCCAACCTTCAACTTAATCTAACCTCTGTCTGCAGTGAAATCTTGGTGAGCTAGGATGCTGGCACCTCTAAGCAACATGCTTAAGCAATGTATCTCCAAATCATGTTGAACTCAAGGCTGAATCGGTTTACCTCATATGGACATGTGCCAAGCCATAGGGTAACCAATAACACACCACAACATGATCATTTTACGATTGGAAACAATTGGTTGCGTGGGGGTGCCACTATTCTGGCACATACCCATCTTTTGTTGCAACAGATTGCACCAGATGTTTTCCGCGCTTGTGTCGTGTGGAATTTGAAATTGGTGTGGAATGTGATCAAAGAATCCGTGACGCCAGGGCTGGACACAATGCAAAAAATCGTGAAACGGACAGCAGGCTGGATCAACTTTCATACACATAGACTGGTCAACGTCACAATCAACCAATCAACCAATCAACCAATCAACCAACCAACCAACCAACCAACCAACCAACCAATCAACCAATCAACCACTGAAGTCACCCAGTTCTCCCTGAAGTTCCCAGGCGAGTCCCCACCATGGCCCCAGCGTCCCACCCCCAGGCGCGCACGGTGCCAGGCGCCGGAACTTCTCGAAGCGCTGCCGGTGCAGCTGCGCTGCCAACTGCGTGGGCCGTAGAACTTCCAGGGCCTCGCCAGCTGCGCTACCAGTGGTGGCACCAGCTGCGCCAGTGACGACCCTGCTGGACATCAGCCGGGACAAGGACCAAATCTGTTTCTGAATCACCATATGGCGGTTTCTTGAGTCATAGGGGTACCCCCAAACCATCCAATATTGGTCATTTATATTAGTAATCAAGTCATTGAGTCACTCCACTAGTAATAGACCAACCATGTATACGGGGTTTCCTATTTTGAGAAACACCCATATTTGATGATTTTCGGCTATTCGAAACTGCAATGGAAGCACTTCGGCATCGCAGCACTTCTGAACCTCGACCTCGGCCCCAAGAATCCTCCACTCGTGAAACCTTTCAAAGCTGCAATTGGAACACTTGGAACACTTGGAAGCCTCGCATTCTCAGGCTTGGAACCCTCACAACCTTCGGAAAGGTCTGCAGAACACTCTGAACCTCCCCAAATCTGGTGAGCAGCGGTGAGCACATGCCTCACCCCCCTCTTGGCAGTCTCCCTGTTAGGGAAAGCCGTTGCACGCCACAACCACATGACAACATGATGCATTTGGCCAAGGGCCAAATCCAGAAATAACAAGCCGGGCGTGCACTGCACAGACCCGACAAAGTTCACAGGATTCTTTACCCTCCGAATGCCAATCAAAGGATTTGAATTTGTTACATGCAGATGGGCAATCCACAGTTTCGTTTGGCGTTAGCAGAAATGAACAAGCAACTTGAGATAGTCCACCAAAAAGTCATTGGCACGGAAAAAGGCAAAATCTCGGAGGTACGTTGGAAAAGGGACGCTTCCACGTCAAGAGCTTCTGCTGA